>JAECYA010000052.1:0-61798 GCA_018153455.1 Drosophila parabipectinata | reverse complement strand
TTTATTCTGGAGTTGAATTGGTGGATCATCATCCATTGTCTCGATGGCTTGTTGCTTATGATTATTATTTTGCCAAAAATTTCCCTATTGTGGCCAATTGTAATTTTGGTTATGATTAAAATTATTTCCCATTTTAGTGGTATTATTATTTTGCCGTATTTGATCAAATCGTAAGTTATTTCCCCGATATTTACTTTCATTTTTAAATCCATTAATTCTATTCGCGAATTGAGCACGGAAGTTGTTTGATTCTAATTCTTGGACCTTTGCCAAAGCATTGGGCAAATCTGGTGGATTTAATGAGAAAAGAGTTTCTGAAATAGATCCATTAAGTCCGGATACAAATACTCGTAGAGCATTTCTCCTTATTGAATTGTTTGTTTCTTTGGTAATTACACTGTCCTTTCCGTATGTCATTATGGTTTTGTTTATTAGTAAGGTCATTTTTTTATTGACTTCGTTATAGTACTCAGTAACTGTCATTCGTCCTTGCCTGAGGATACTTAGTTCTGACTCGAGAACATGTATTGGTCGTTTGTCACTATATATAAAGTCCAATCGGGATAAGATTGCTTTAAAGTTTAAAACTGTGCCATGATTGGTAAGAGCATCATGGGCAGCTCCCATAATTTTATTTCGTAAAATTGTTAAGGCGATAAAATATTGTTTTATATTGTGTTGTTTGTGTTCATATTGTGTTGTTTCCCCTGTGAAATTTGGTAAGGATTTTACCACTTCAAGTGTTGTATCGCATTTTATAGCTGGGTCAATTGTTTGTACTTTATAATCTTCCACAGTGTTTGTTCTAAATATTCTACTTCCTGCTAACTTCATTCAATTCAGCGTTTATTAACCTGTTTATCAATTCTACTGTTAAACTGCCGGCTGTGGCTACACTGCCTGCAGAAAAATGGTGCTGAACCTCCGGTTGCCATTGTTAGATTTAGTTCATAAAAGCTATTTATCAAATCTTCCAGAATTATTCTTTATATTTTTTTGTTAAATCGCGAATCTTACCTTTGGCAATATATAAATCTTATATTATTTTTCTCAAATTTACAGATCTTAAATTATAGTCTTTAATTTTTTTATTATTTTAAATTAATTCCTCACGATATTGTCCCGTTGGGGTCTTCCTTCTGTGTGGTTGGTGGTTGATAGTTGATAAATGGAAAGAGAATGGTTGGTTTTTCGATTTTTTTTAGTTTTTGTGTTCTTGTAATTGTTTGGTTTAAAATTTCGGTCCACCTTTGTTTTAACTGTCACTTGGTAGTGTCGTTTGGAGGATGTTTTAATTTTTCCACTAAAAATGTTGAGTTGTGGACAGCGCGAATTCCGTTTATGTTTAACTTATTTTTTCATTAAACTATTTTTTGGAGCTTTATGTGACGCGGCCCCTTGAGTTGGGCGCCAGTTAAATTGTTTGTAGTTCGGTGAATTAAAAAAATGTAAATTTTATTTTTTTATTTCACAACTTGGTGTTAAACCTTTATTTATTAAACGCAAAAATTATAAGACACTTTTGATTTTTCTTAAACATTTTTGTCAACCGTTCGCGGTCTCGGTCAAAATAGGACTGACTTCTTAATTCTAAATCTATCCAAAGAACCTCGGCCATCAGTTGTGTTTAGATTAGAGGCTTAAGATGAAACTGTCGCATCTTATTGTGAAATTCGATTAAGCTGATCGATGCAATTTGGTGGGTACTTGAAACGCAAAAGGCGTAATTGATTGGGCTTCGGAGGGAAGCTGATGTTTACTTTTGATTTTGATTTGTTTATGGGCAACCGAGATCGGACCTCAGAGCCAAAGACAAAGGCGAAGGCAAATGCAGAGTTTGAAAATATTGTTTATAAAATTCATAAGTGGAAAGCCATAAGTGGCCTGGATTTATGGGTTGAATAATTGAGCCAAAGATCAAGCCAAAGGCAAATGCAGAGATTGAAAATATTGTTTATAAAAGCCATAAGTGGCCTGTATTTAGGGGTTGGATAACTTGCACATATATGCACTATTAATATCATATATAGTGACATATCCATAGCATTATACATAAACTATGTAAATGTCCACACACCCACACACTCACACATACACATTAAGTATTTGTCAGAACTTACCCTTGAGACTTAGATTCAAATAGGCAAATGCACCGAACATGATCCTAGCCCAAATCAGACCTAAACATAATTGAGGATGGAAAAGTACTTATAAACAAAAATCCTCAGACTAAACAGACCGAGGGAAACATGCATTCAGCACGTTCCCATAATTCAGATCCCCAAACCCAATCGTAAAACTCAAATTTCGGGACCAAAGACAAAAACAAATTCAAAAGCAAGAATCCAAAGTCCAATCGGGAAAGTTCTCAGCCTAAACAATAAAACACACTCAATTAGAATAAACACACTCAAGTAAAGCTCGAAAGCTCCAAAACCGAGGTATGATCGTAAAAGAAGTCAGAGTTAGGAAGGGAGTTCAGTTTAAGATCTACAAGTAGTAGGTTGGTGTTCTTCAAATAAAAATATTTGTAAACCAGTTGGACATAAGAAAATAAAGATAATTTTTTTTTATTTGAAAACTTATGGTGCAAACATTTAATTGGCGCAGTCGGTAGGATTTCTAAAAAGGTCCTTACACCAAGTTATCGGTACTGATCAACAAAGAAGGATAATACTATACGACTAGGTTATCCTGATCAGCGAAAGTGACTAAAAGAAATCCGCAAAAGAATTTATGTGCAGTGCGACTGTATATAAAGACAATTAATTAAAAATCCAATTCGGTCAATAACTCCACGAATTTTCGTGCGACAATATTGTAATACAAAAACTTCAAAAGCGACAAAATGGCGACACCACAGTTATCCGAGATCCATCTCAATCAATTGATTGGACAAATCAAGGAACTGCCTTATTTCGACGGCAACCCAATAGAGCTCAGCCGATTCATTACACGGGTCGAGTATCTGTTGCAGTTATACCCAACACAGGATGTGAGGCAAAACCATATCATCTACGGGGCCATCGAGAGGACCATTGTTGACTCAGCACAAGCAGTCGTCGTAGAAGAAAAAACCACAACATGGATGCAGACGAAACTGGCCCTGATCAAAGCATTCAAGGACCATAGGCCATACGAAGATGTCATCCGCCACGTACATCAAACACCTTACCCGGGGAGCATCAGTAAGTTCATAAACGAACTTAAAATCAGGTCATCCGTAGTTTTAAATAAGTTAGATTTAGAAATGGATCAGACAGATAAAACAATTTATACAAGTTCATTGAACAAAACAATCAGGGATTGCATTGAAAAGAAACTTCCGGACAGATTGTATAATTCACTATCGAAAAGAGATATTACAACTATTACTAACTTAAAAGAGGCAGCCATGACTCTAGGCCATTGGGATTCAGATCCATACGATAATTATAAAACCAGGTATTATGATCAACGTAGGAACTTGGGAAATTCAAGACAGAATCAAAATTACTCGAGAAATAATTCAAATCATTATCCCCGACATAACTCAAATAATTATTTGAATTATAATCCAGGATCAAACAATCCAGCAAATATTCCGAATTCACCTGTCAGAAACCAAAACCAAGGCAACTATCATGAATTTAGAAGGAATTTAAATCAAGGTAGAGCTCAGAACCCCATGAATTATCAGGCATCAACTTCTAATAATTCTCCAAATGCACCTGTTAAGAGACAGAGAGAAAGTGAAAGCGCCCAAAGTAGAATGGACGTAAATTTTCAGCAAATAGCCTCGGAAAACGAAAACAGTATCCTTATATCAGAGTAGTAGTCAAAGGTAAAACTCTCAAAGCAATGATCGATACAGGATCTTCCATTAACATCATGAGAGAAAACTCAGGAAATTTTGCAGAAACTAACGAAAATCAGAAAGTCTATACAATAAATGGACCAATTAACTTACTTAAAAGCATTACATTAAACCCCAGTAAAATTTGCCCAGTAAAACAAAAATTTTTCTTACACAAATTCTCAGAGAATTATGACATACTTATAGGCAGAGATTTTTTGAAAGAAAGTAAAGCTAAGATAGATTATGAAGATGAATCAATTACATTAGGAGACAAAAAACTTTTCATTGAATATAGTGAAGATGATAAAGAGGGCAAGACCGCACTAAATTGCCTTAGCTCAAAATCATCCGAACAAGAAATTAAAAAGGGCAAGACCGCACAAGATTGCCTTAATCCACCTCTATCAGAAGATGACTCGTTTAATTTTTCCATAAACAACGAACTTAGAGAATGCAACGAATTTCGTCTCGAACATTTAAATGAAGAGGAAAAGAAAAATTTAAAAAGGGTTTTGTTTGAATTCAAAGATATTCAGTACAAGGAAGGTGAAAATTTGACTTTTACTAGTACAATAAAACATTCAATACAAACAAAACACGAAGACCCGATATATAAAAAGCCATACAAATATGCGCAAGCTTTTGACGAAGAAGTTAATACACAAATTACTGAGATGATTAAACAAGGAATAATTCGAAAGTCGAAATCTCCTTATTGTTCACCAATCTGGATAGTCCCAAAGAAAAGCGATGCTTCAGGAAAGAAAAATTCAGATTAGTAATAGATTATAGGAGTTTAAATGAAATCACAATAAACGATAAATTTCCGATCCCTAGAATGGATGAAATTCTAGACAAATTAGGAAAATGCCAATATTTTACAACACTCGATTTAGCCAAAGGCTTCCACCAAATTCAAATGGATGAAAATTCCATAGCAAAAACTGCATTTTCAACTAAACATGGGCATTATGAATATACCCGTATGCCATTTGGTCTTAAAAACGCCCCTGCAACTTTCCAAAGATGTATGAACAATCTCTTAGAAGATTTAATCTACAAAGATTGTTTAGTATACTTGGATGACATCATTATTTTCTCCACCTCATTGGAAGAACATATTTTGTCTCTTAAGAAAGTTTTTGGAAAATTAAGGAATGCCAATTTGAAATTACAATTGGATAAATGTGAATTCATGAAAAAGGAAACAGAATTTTTAGGTCATATCGTAACTACAAGTGGTATCAAACCTAATCCTAATAAAACCAATGCTATAACTAACTTTCCAATACCTAAGACCCCAAAACAAATAAAATCATTTTTAGGACTATGCGGCTTCTATCGCAAATTCATTCCTAATTTCGCTAATATTGTAAAACCAATGACAGTTAAATTAAAAAAAGGAGCAGTAATTGATATAAAGTGTAAAAATTACATAGAAGCATTCGAAAAATTAAAAGTACTTATTACTTCAGATCCAATACTTATTTATCCTGATTTCAGTAAAACATTTTCCCTAACAACTGATGCAAGTAATATAGCAATCGGTGCAGTGTTATCACAAAACCATAAACCTGTATGTTATGCAAGCAGAACTTTAAACGAACATGAAATTAATTATGCCACGATAGAAAAAGAATTGTTAGCGATCGTTTGGGCAACGAAATATTTCAGATCTTACTTATTCGGAAGACGTTTTGAAATACTCAGTGATCATAAACCTCTTGTCTGGCTGAATAATATCAAAGAACCAAACATGAAGTTACAGAGATGGAAAATAAAATTAAATGAATTTGATTACGAAATTAAATATTTACCCGGAAAAGAAAATTATGTAGCTGACGCTTTATCCCGAACCAAAATAGAAGAAAACATGTTAGGAGAAGTAGCCGAAAGTGTAGGCGCAACCGTACATAGTGCACAGGAAGACAACCAAAATTACATACCAATAACGGAACGACCATTCAATTATTTCCCTAGACAAATCGAATTAACAAAAGGAAATGAAGACCAAACGAACGTACAGCATTATTTTCATAAAATCAAAATCAAAATAACTTATAAAGAAATGACTGAAGACCTGGCAAAAGAAATAATTAAAGAATATTTATGTACAAAGAAAAGCGCTATTTACATGCACAATGACTCAGATTTCCCAACATTCCAGAAAGTTTTCGATTGAAATAATCAATTCCAATCATTTAACAAAATTAGTAAGATGCACAACTAAATTAGAAGATATCTTGACATACGCAGAATTCAAGGAGAAAATATTGGAAAGACATAAAGAACTATTACATCCAGGAATAGAAAAAACAATTAATTGGTTCAAAAAAAAATACTATTTCCCTGACCATCAAAACTTAATCCAGAACATTATTAACGAGTGTGAAATTTGTAACATATCTAAAACAGAACATAGAAACACAAAACTTTCTTTCGAAACCACCCCAGAAATACAAAACATCCGTGAAAAATACGTAATGGATTTTTATATAGTAGGTAATCAACAGTTTTTATCTTGTATTGACGTGTATTCAAAATTTGCTTCATTAGTAGAAATAACAAGTAAAGATTGGCTAGAAGCGAAAAGAGCAATAATGAAAGTATTTAATGAAATGGGAAAACCACAAGAAATTAAAGCAGATAAGGATTCAGCATTTATGTGTGTAGCTTTACACAACTGGTTAGATTCGGAAGGAGTAAAAATTCAGGTAACAACAAGTAAGAATGGTATATCAGACGTAGAAAGATTCCATAAGACAGTTAATGAAAAACTACGAATCATTGGAAGTGAGACAAATATTGAAAATAGGTATACTAAATTCGAGTTAATACTTTACATTTATAATCACAAAACAAAACATAATGCTACAAACAGAGTACCAGCCGATATTTTCATGTATGCAGGAACACCCGATTATGATACACAGGATAAGAAAATCAATAAGATTAATCAGCTAAATAAAGACAGACATGATTATGAAATAGATACCAAATATAAGCAATCTCCATTAGTAAAATCAAAAACAACTAACCCGTTTAAAAAGACAGGAAATATCAGACAAGTTGATGAGAAACATTTTGAAGAAACCAATAGAGGCAGGAAAATTACTCATTATAAATCTAAATTTAAAAAGAAAAAAATAATTAATAAAAGTAAATATAACAATTCCAGACAAACAGAAGAAACCTAATGGATTCAACAACCTCTATAAAATTATTATGTTTATGATTATATTAACTACTTCAATTCAAATGACGAATGGACAAAACATCGAAATAAATCCGATAAAAGCCCAAAATGGATACTTAATGTTTAAAACAGGCACGATAGACATTCCAACTAATTATGAGAATCACTTTATAAGCATAAATATTACGAAAACAGAACAAATCTTTGAGAAATTAGTAGAAGAAGCATGTGAATTCAAAGGAACATTGCAGATAGAATATTTAGTGGGAAAACTTCAACGAGAAATTAATGGTATTAAAATCGCAAAACGTAGCAAAAGAGGGTTGCTAAACATTGTAGGAACAACTTACAAGTACTTATATTGGAACATTGGATCAGGATGATAAAGAAGAGTTAGAACAGAAAATCGATACACTAACTGAGAATAGTATTCAAAGTAATGATTTAAATAAGATTATTGATGTCGTAAACAATGGATTAGATTTAATCAACAAATTTAGAGACGAGGAAGAGAAAGAGCAACAGGCTAACGTCCTAATATTTAATTTACAACACTTCACAGAATACATAGAAGACATTGAGTTAGGAATGCAACTAACTAGACTTGGAATTTTTAACCCCAAACTTTTAAAACATGATAATTTAAAACAGGTGAATTCCGAGAAATTGCTTAAAATCAAAACTTCCACTTGGCTCAAAACTAATACAAATGAAATTCTGATTATGTCCCACATTCCTACCGAAATATTTAAAGCCCCTGTTTTCGAAATTATTCCCTACCCAGATGAAGACAATAACATACTAACAGAGAACACGATCAATAAGTATTTCCTACATGATGAAAAAGTATTTGATAAAGAAACAGGAAAGATTGTATTTGACGAATGTATAAATGGAATAATTAAACAAGAAAATACAGGTTGTAAATACACTAAAACTCATAAAAATTTCCAAATTGATTATATTGAACCAAATATTTTATTGACATGGAACATCCCTAAAACATTTTTAAATCAAAATTGCATTAATAAAGAAATTTCTATAAGCGGAAGTAACCTTATCAAAATCCTTAATTGTTCGGTTCAATTGAATGAATTTATCCTTTCAAATACAATGGCAGATTACACCCAAACAGTTTATGTCAGTAATAATGTAACAAAACTAGAACCGCTAGCATATATCCAAACAAAAGAAATTATAAAAACACACACAAAATATTATAATGTATTCCAAATAATAACTACAACTACTTTTATAATTACAATTATAAGTTTATCTTTGTATCTATTCTATAAGTTTAAAAGTTTACCGAAGAAACTAATTATAAAATATGTAAAACCAAAGGAAGAAACACCAAAGATTCCAGAAATTGTAAACGATCAACCTAATATGAAAATAGGAGAGCATCTCATGTTATACCCAAATCTATCGACCTGAGGACAGGCCAAATTCAAAGGTTGGGGGAGTGACATATCCATAGCATTATACATAAACTATGTAAATGTCCACACACCCACACACTCACACATACACATTAAGTATTTGTCAGAACTTACCCTTGAGACTTAGATTCAAATAGGCAAATGCACCGAACATGATCCTAGCCCAAATCAGACCTAAACATAATTGAGGATGGAAAAGTACTTATAAACAAAAATCCTCAGACTAAACAGACCGAGGGAAACATGCATTCAGCACGTTCCCATAATTCAGATCCCCAAACCCAATCGTAAAACTCAAATTTCGGGACCAAAGACAAAAACAAATTCAAAAGCAAGAATCCAAAGTCCAATCGGGAAAGTTCTCAGCCTAAACAATAAAACACACTCAATTAGAATAAACACACTCAAGTAAAGCTCGAAAGCTCCAAAACCGAGGTATGATCGTAAAAGAAGTCAGAGTTAGGAAGGGAGTTCAGTTTAAGATCTACAAGTAGTAGGTTGGTGTTCTTCAAATAAAAATATTTGTAAACCAGTTGGACATAAGAAAATAAAGATAATTTTTTTTTATTTGAAAACTTATGGTGCAAACATTTAATTATATATATATCGACCACCCACTGTACCAATAGTACTTAAAGGGTACACACCGTAACACTTTGTCGCAGTGTTTATGTTATCCAAGGTCTCGGTCATAAACCTAAGTGCACCGAAATATGAATCGCCCGCTGTGCCTTTGCTGTACGCCGAAAAGTGCATATGTCCGCATATAAGTTAACTGAAGTTAACCAAGCAGCGGCAATGTCCGATTATTTAAGAGCTCGCTCTGGCCAAACTGCTGACATAGCGTCTGACCGGAAGCCCATGCATAGCGGCAAGCACTGCACATTTGCGTGGCCGCTATGAAATACTTTTTGTTAGCTTTAAGTTTCAGTTTGTGTCAGAGTCTCATACAATAAAGAGCATAAAACCAATCTCCGGCACTGCCGTTAATTTGTAAATTCATTTGTTGAATTGGTCACCGCGCCTCAAGGGCCGTGACAACGGGACAAGTGCTCCCATCATAACTCCTGTCACAGGAAGGATCCCCCCGGCAACCGCCAGGGATCTCAACCACTGCCTATAAGGAGTGGCAACACCCCCCCTGCAACCGCAAGGGGAAACTATCTGAACACGTACCTCCTACATCTGCGGCATCACCGACTGCAGCGAGGGATAACCAACCACTACATTATCATACAAATCAATTTATATTTACTTATACGTAACACGAGTGGACTTTATGCATGTCCACATACCTCCGCCTAAGCGAACATAACATAAATATATATTCATATATAAATATTTAAGAACACATAACCGTCCCTCTGCTGCCGCTTCGGGCAGCGCAGCTCGGGAGCGGCAACAACAGTTGCTCCGAATACAATAAAAACCTAAAACCAAATAAAGAGCCTTTGAAGAACCTAGTTAGGCTTAAGATTAGAGAAAAAATAATTCGATTTATAACGTTGAAAAGGAAACGTCTTGTTTCGTGTTCGACGTTTAAATGTTCAGTGGAGTGGAAGTGGAAGAATTATTTGGCCTCCCCGTGTGAACGGGTTAACGCCACAGCTAATGTATGAAATCTAATTTCAGGAGATCTTAAAATTGCGCTTGCATTAGCGAAAATTTTGTTTATATGTTATTTTTGGCTTGTTTTAAGAACAACGTTATCGATATGTAGTTGTCGAATGGTTCATTTGCAAAGAAGCGATAAATATCATTATATTTATTGGAAAATGGAAGTGTTGGAAATGCTTGAGTATTTTGAACAATTTAAAATAAGATGTGAAATATTTTCCACTGCATTGCATGTGTCGCAAAGAGCATTGTCAAAAACATTCATTTTTGATAAAGTGTACTTATCGATCGCATGTCCGCTAAGGATTCTATTTAATCGTCTTGTGTCTATACGGTCGAAAATATCAGTTTTATAAAACCTAGGTTTCTTGGTGATGAAAGGCCAAAAGTTCCATAGGGAATACGTTATAGTCTCTTTCCCAATCATCTTGAATGTAATGAAATATATAGTTGATCGCATCACTCACTCGTCACTCATCACCCATCTAACATATTTGAAGGAGCCGTGTATAGAAGCGTTCTTTGCTGCTCGATCAGCAAATTCGTTTTCCCAAATATTTGCATAGCTGGGTATGTGGTGAACTACAACCTTTGGAAGCATAGGACAATTTTCGATTTTGGAGAATATTTCCTGGGCAATATAATTGCTGGAACAGTTATTTTGTAAAGTTTGAATAGCGCCAAGCTTTATATATTTAGAATAGATTCTTTGGAGAGAAGAGAATAGATTTGTAGCTGGTTTTAGTGTATGAGCATGAAAGAGGTAAGAGTGAAGCAGTTGGAAGTCTGAACGCGTAGGATTTGGCTAACTCTTTAGCTGTACGAATTCAAATCTGTAAATGGGTGGTAGCTCAGCAGCGAGATAATAAATAATTTTGACAGGAGTTGATTAAAAAGGCCTAAAGCGATTGTTCAAAACCAGAACATGGTGATACAGCTGCTCGTAGCACAACAGTCTAAATAATCTCTGCAGGCGCTACGAATATCAATGCGGAACGCCAATGGTGTATAGCGGCATAAACTAGAATTGTCACAATTCTTGACCGAAAACCATATTGACGTTACTGGTGGTGCTACTGGTGGAAACGCATCTTACAAGCAAATACCACTTTCATATAAGAGGCTCCACAATCTACCGCACAGATCATCCAGATGGGAAAGCCCACGGCGGAACTGGAGTTCTAATCAGAAAACGCATTAAACACCATTTTCACAAAAGGTTTGCAACAAACTTCTTGCACATCGATACAAATTCAGTCAAGCAACGGAATCCTTTCAATCGCTTTCGTTTACTGCCCTCCTCGTTTCTCAATCTTGGAAGGACAATTTATGGACTTCTACAATTCACTTGGGGATCGATTTATAGCGGCAGGAGACTACAATGCCAAATATACGCAATGGGGATCATGTCTAGTGACTCCCAAAGGAAGCCAATTGTACAATGCAATTATAAATGTGAAAAATAAACTGGACTACGTTTTCCCTGGAAGTCACACACTGCCCAACAGACTCACGAAATCTCCCAGACCTTATTGATTTTGCAGTGACAAAAAACATACCTCGCAATCTAATAAGTGCCAAAGCAGTCTCGGACTTATCATCAGACCACTCGCCTGTGCTTCTAACGCTTCTTCAAAGCCCAGAAAGAACCGAACACCCCTTCAGCCTGACGACGCCAAAAACGAACTGGCTAAAATACAAAAAGTACGTGAGTGCCCACATAGAACTCGCCCCGGAATTTAACATGGAATCGGATCCCTCAAGCTAACGAAGTAACGTACCTTGGAGTCCACCTGGATAGACGACTTACCTGGCGTAAGCACATCGAATGCAAAAAGATGCACCTAAAACTGAAACCCAGCAGCATCCACGTGATCATAAACTCACGCTCGCCACTGTGCCTAAACTACAAGTTACTACTACATAAGATTAGATAAGATAGGATATAAGATTTGATACACCTCTTGTTAGTCTCGCAAAGAGACCTGAGCAATTCTGGTGGGGGCACGTTTGTTTGGCTCCTTTGAACCAGGAGAAAGACTTCGCAAAGAGAAGAAAGCTCTCTCTTCCTGGAAGAGAAAGCTCTCGGCGGTTGGCGACCCATCCGAATCATCTCGAAGTCCTCCTAGTGGCCTGGAGGTAAATGGTTCGCTCGGCAGGTGAATCCGTCCCCAGCTGCCCGGTCACAAGAACGTGTGACCAGAGTTGCATGTTGGCGATGTTTTTGCACTGTTGTTGCACTAGTCATTCAGTTGTCGGATCTGCGTTTTTTCCATGTGGCCGGATTGAGGACATGTTAAGGGGGTATAAACAAAACGGAAAGGCTCCGACGATATTATTTCTGGCCTAACATGGTTAACAACGTAAAAACCTTTGTCAATACTTGCGATATTTGTAAGGCCACGAAACACCCTAATCGATGGTTTAAACCTCCTTCGGGAAACTCTGGAATACTTCAGCATTTCTTTCAAAAGATATTTGTTAATTTTTTAGGATCCTATCCACGTAGTAAGTCGGGAAATGTGAGTTTATTTATGGTGCTGGATTACTCACCAAGTTTTCATTTTTGAATCCAGTCCGCAAGTTCACCGCCAACTCAAATATGCGATATTTGGAAAAAGGTCTTTTTCATTGTTTTGGCGTTCCAGAATATGTAGCTTATGATAATGGAGTTGAATATAAATCGCAAATTTTTAAATCGCTAAACTTAATTGCTTGTTAAACAAATATAATATATATATAAATATAATAAATATAATTTTGAACTATTACGACTCGTAATTTACGAGACTTATGTATGCTAGAAGATCAAAGTCCTTCGTAGCAAGATCACGCAGCAAAGTCCAGAATACCATGAAAGCCCAACGTAATCGGGACGGAACCAGGGATCGGGATCGTTTAAAGTAGGTCATGAAAAGGGTTTAGCTTCCAGCTCCCAATTACCTTAAAGCGCGAGTGCGAAGGAGATTAGGGAATGTATATTACAAGCTAGAAAATCTACAACCCGCCTCATCGGGAATTTCCATGCCAAAGATCTTAAGCCATAAACGTAGAAAAAAAGTGGAAATCTTCCTTGTGTTGTGTTGTGTATCTTTACTAAGAAAAAAATGCCTAAAAGTAAGCCACATTAAACTAAATTTGGAATAATCAAAAGTAAAAATAACAAAAAGCTTTGTTATGCTAAAATTTCCTTATCTATAGATAATCAATTATCTACCCAGAATTGATCATTGGAGTATCGGTCCAAGCATAGAATAAGCAGCGGACAAGTTTATATCTCTTGTGGCTGCTAAGATAAGCGCATAGCTCGCGGTTCAACTCAAGTATATATTTAACCCCAAAAAAACAGGTGGTGGGAAATTTCCCTATAAGTTTCCACAGCTTAAGGGCCGAGGGAAATGAGTGCAGCGCTCAGTGCATAAAAAGTGATGTACATTTTTTTTTTGTTTTCGGCCTCGGTTTTTTATTTTCGGTTTTTTTTAATCCGACTTGTTTTTTTAAGTCGAATCGGCAGTAAATAACCAAATTTTTTCCCTTTGTTTTTACATTTTTTGCCAGTTTTACCCCTGAAAAAGGGCTCGCAACGCCACATCACGGCATCAGATGGATTAATTATAATTGGTGCAAGAAGTGGAATTTTCTTGGAAAGTAAGTTGCATGTGGTATAACTTCGGTGTTTTTAGAGTGAGAAAGTTAAAATTTTACATGAGCGCTATTTTTGGCAAAATAATAATACGACATGCCAAATTTCGTAAGGATCGGACGACTATATCCTATAGCTGCCATATAACTGAACGATCGGAAATGACACAACTTTCGTGTTTTTGAAGATAGAAAGCTGGAACTTGGTACAGATTATATTTTTGGTCAGTTGATCCGACCTACCAAATTTCATAACGATCGACTATATCTTATAGCTGCCATATAACTGAACGATCGGATATGGTTTTTGGTAGAAATACCAACTTTGGTATGTTTGAAGATAGAAGTTTGGGACTTTTTTTAGATTTTGTACTGTAATAAATTGGATTATATATTCATATATCCCATAAGGATCGGTCAACTATATCATATGTTTGCGATATGTATCCGTTTTTAACTGCAAGGGTATATGAACTTCGGCTCCACCGTAGTTAACTTTCCTTTCTTGTTTATTTTAGTATAATTTATTTTTGGAGCTTGGAGTTTAATAATGTAAGAAAAAACGATTCCAGTTCCCCTAATTTTGTATTTTATATTTAATTATTATACCCTTGCAGAGGGTATTATAATTTTGTCCAAAAGTGTGCAACGCAGTGAAGGAGACATCTCCGACCCTATAAAGTATATATATTCTTGATCAGGATCACCTCCTGAGTTGATATGAGCATGTCCGTCTGTCCGTCTGTCCGTCTGTCCGTCTGTCCGTCTGTCTGTCTGTCTGTTTCTACGCGAACTAGTCTCTCAGTTTTAAAGCTATCGTCTTGAAACTTTGCACACACCCTTCTTTCCTTTGCACGCAGTATATAAGTCGGAACGACCGGGATCGGCCGACTATATCCTATAGCTGCCATATAACTGATTGATCGGAAATGGTATAACTTTGGTGTTTTTAGAGTTAGAGAGTTCAAATTTGACATGAGTGCTACTTTTGGCAAAACATTACGATATGCCAAATTTCATAAGGATCGGCCGACTATATCTTATAGCTGCCATATAACTGAACGATCGGAAATGACCCAACTTTCGTTTTTTTGAAGATAGAAAGCTGAAATTTAATACAGATTCTATTTTTGGTCAGTTGATCTAACGTACCAAATTTCATAAGGATCGGCCGACTATATCGTATAGCTGCCATATAACTGAACGATCGGAAATGACCCAACTTTCGTGTTTTTGAAGATAGAAAGCTGGAACTTGGTACAGATTAAATTTTGATCCATCCTACCAAATTTCATAAGGATCGGCCAACTATATCCGATGTTTGCGATATATATCCGGTTTTAGGTGCAAGGGTATATAAACTTAAGCTCCGCCCGAAGTTAGCTTTCCTTTCTTGTTTAAATACTAAAATTGGATGGTTAAATATTATTTATTTTGGTGAATATACATATATATACTTACATAAAAATAACCTTTAAGCCCAAAATTAAAGATTGATCGCTCAACCCGCCAAAAATTTTTTGGACGAGAAAAATAAACTGTATGCTGTATGGTTAGTGGTCCAATTCACAAATCTCAGCACCCAAAATTAATGAAATTTGAGGTGTTTAAACCAGTGTGTCAACAGTTAAAAGAGTGATTTGAAAACACATAAAACTTAAAAAAAAAACACCTTTAATGATGCACGTAAAGCTTCACAAGCTGGACGAGCTAATGGAAAAAAATGTTTTTTTCCAACGAAAAAAAATTCATTTGGACGGCCCCGATGGATACAATTATTACTGTCAAGATCTTGGTAGAACTTGCCTGAGGCACCGCCATACCTGTGAAGGAGGCGTAATGGTTTAGGGGTCTGTATCAGTCTTTGGCACTTGCGACCTGCAATTTGTTACTTCCAAAATGAGCATAGAAACCTAAAATCTATAATGCAGACAGCGTTTCCTTATTACTACAACATTTTTCACGGTATTAAATGGACTTACTATCAAGATAACGCTCCTATTCATACAGCTAGGGAGGTAAAATAATGGATGTCAACTTGCTCGAATGCTCGATTTAATTTGTCTTTTCTTTCAATTTTTGCACAAATACCTGCTAAATAGCTAAATAGCTATTTAAATAAATAAATAGCTAAAATAGCTAACAAAAAAAGAGGAGTTATTATATTGGGCGCGGCTTTGATTACCGCTACCTCTATTGTGTAGGGGGGCGTTGGTTCCTCAAAAAGATTCCAGAATGGGGTTGAAAAGTGGAAAGTCGGGGGCGTCTTTAGGTTTAGTGTAAAGCACGCGTTCAGTTTTATTCGGCTGCTTACATGAGATTGCACTTAAAAACTAGTGGAAAAAAAAGAGATCGCCGACAGCCAACGAGCGAGAAGAGAGGCACAGAGGGGCGAGTGTGGACGCGCTCTTCAGCGCGGGTGCGCTCTTTAGCGCGGGTGCGCTCTTCAGCGCGGATGCGCTCTTCAGGTGAGTGGCACCACGGCCCCTCACCTAAACATTCCGCCCCCCTTGCAATCACTCGGGTTGCAATAGCTCCCTCGAAGTTATGGCTGGTGGCAGGCTCCGGATACGACCCATCCAAACACGGTGCTCTGGGCCACTGGGAGTCCGTCCTGGATCTTCAGGAAGCCCGGTTGAATAATCCGTGGGTACATATCTGCACCCAGGACGACGGAGATTGTCGCTGGCAGATGGAATCGCTCATCCGCCAGGGTCACGCCTCGGAAGTGGGCACGCACCGCCTCGCTCAGCTCCCGGGACGGCGTACGAACTCGCACGTGAGGCTCGATCTTGAACATGACCTCCAGCCGAACGCTGTCATCGGTCGTTGACCCCACGGTGGCGGAACACACCTGTTCGTCCCCCACGCTGGTAGTGGGCAGCCGGAAACACGCAGCGAGCGAGGCGTCGATGCAGCTCGAGGGCGTGCATGGGTCGATGAGGGCCCCCCGTATCGAAGCTCCGGGTCCCGGTGTCGATCCGCACGAGTGCAGTCGGCAGCACGTTGACGCTGTTCCGTTGCAACAGCGATGAGAGGGTGGGCGCAGCGACCGCGTCCAGCGGGGGCCCTCGACGAGAGGCGGAACTTTGCCTAGGTGCGGATGACGCGGGCGGATGAGCGGGGGTTGGCAATCGAGGAGTGGCGGACGAAGGCCGAGGATGCATCGACGAGTGCCGGGACGTCGGTGGCCGTGGATCGGGTTGGGATTGCCGGAAAGTGGCGGACCCAGGCCGAGGAGCACCCGGAACCGCGCCGGGAGTTGGCGGATGACGGCCGGGCGCCAGACGTGACACTCTGTGTCCTGACTCCCGCGCTCCGTGACCGGTGCTCCTCTTGGCGTGCCTTGCGCCGAGCCCGCGGCTTCTCCACGAGATGCAGCAGCGTGTGGTGATCCTGTCCACACGTCTTACAACCGTCACCCCGACGACAGTATCCGTCGGAGTGCCCGTGGGCCAGGCAGCTCGAGCAGTACCGGTTCACAAGAACCGCTCGGAGCCGCTTCTCGGCGCTAAGGCGTAGGAAACGCCGACACTTCTTTAAGGCGTGGATTCCATTGCAGACTCGGCAACGGTAGGATTGGATACCACGAGTACATCTGCTCTCCAGCGATGCTTGGGTGTTGCGTGGACGTGGCGACATCGTGTTGGCTATGGCTGACGGAAATATGATAAAGGAACAAATAACATGATCAGAATCGGTGTAAAATGAAGGTTCGGAACTACGGGCAGAGCTACGGGACAGCACAATTGGACAGGAACATTGGAGCGGAAGAAATGTTGATCACTGTGGGTAGGCGGACGCGTCCAACGGAAGAAGCACGACCTTAACAACGGGCCGCTTTACAAGCCCTCGCGCAGTGCGGATGTCGATCACGCGGACATGGCCATCAGAGCCGGGATACACCGCGTCAACCCTGCCTAAACGCCACTCATTGGACGGAAGGTTGTCTTCCTTGATGACGACCATATCCCCAACGCGGAGGTCCCTCGTAGGGGCTCGCCACTTGTTTCTCTTATGGAGCTCCTTGAGATACTCCTCCTTCCACCGGAGCTGAAATTGCTGCTGAAGCGCCTTGAGGTGTTGCCAACGATTGATGATGGAACTGGTGTCCCCCTTTATCTCGGGCTCGACCGTGGCGTGAAGTGGTCCTCCCACAAGAAAGTGCCCGGGTGTAAGAGCTAGCAGGTCAGCAGGGTCTTCGGACATTGGCGCGAGTGGCCGCGAATTCAGGCACGCCTCGATCTTCGCCAGGAGAGTAGCCAGCTCCTCAAAGGTGTATTTTCGCGTGGCGGCGGACTTGTAGAACAAGGTCTTGAAGCTCTTGACCCCTGCTTCCCAAAGGCCCCCATGTGGGGAGCTCCCGGAGGAATGAAATGCCAGAGAAGCTGCTGGTGACTATAGGCACCAGTCACAGCCCCTTTAGGCTCTGGAGAAAATCGCGGGATAGTAGAGCAGCTGCTCCCACAAAGGTCTTCCCGTTGTCGGACTGCACTTGACGGGGGCATCCTCTCCGGGACACGAACCGTGCGAAAGCCGCCAGAAATTTCTCGGTCGTAAGGTCCGACGTAGGCTCTAAATGGATGGCCTTAGTGGAGAAACACACAAACACCAACACATAACCCTTTGTGATGAGACAGGCCCTCCCCGTATAGTTTTTTATCTCGAAGGGACCGGCATAATCCACACCGGTGTGCGTGAACGGGCGCGAGAAGGACGTCCGTTCCTTGGGTAGCTCTCCCATGAGTTGCGTCTGCAACTTCTTCTTGTGGATGACACATACCTTACAAGAATGGACAACAGACTTGACCCAGTTCCTCACCCTTGGAATCCAGAACTTGGCCCGGATCAGACGGATCATCAGCTGACTGCCACCGTGCAGCGTGATGCGATGTGTAAAATGAACCAGGAGTCGAGACAGCTGACAGTCGTACGGAAGGATAATAGGTGCCGTTCGTCATAGTGGAGAAGCTCAGAGGACGTGACCCGGCCGCAGGCTCTCATAAGGCCTTGCGAATCCACGAAGGGGTTCAGATTCTGAATCGGACTGGATGCCGATATTGGACGCTTTTCGCTTAAGCAGCCCATCTCAGAGACGAAGTGTCTGCGCTGAGTGACGGAAACTAGAAGACGTTCAGCCGACGTTATCTCATTAGCGGTCAGGTGCTCTTCAAACGAAAGTCGAATCTTCCGCGCGCGCTGGATGAAGCGATTAACATAGGAAAGGACTCGTAATGCCTTGTCGAGTGTGGAAAAACGCTCAAGGAGATCTTCGGGGGGTACTTTCGCGACATGGACCTTGACTGCTCGCTTCTCGAGTTCAGTCACGGGGGTATCATAGCCTTGAGTGGGCCAGTCGCTGCGAGGCCTCTGCAGCCAGTCAGGACCGTGCCACCACAACTGGTTATCTGCAAGATCTTGGAGAGCTACGCCCCGGCTAGCGACATCCTCAGGGTTATGCTCGGAGCGGACATGTGCCCATTTCTGCACGTCGGTGAACTGGGTGATCTTGGTCACCCGGTTGGCCACGAACGTTGTCCACTGGCACGCTGGCTTATGCAGCCACGCGAGGACAATAGTCGAGTCGGTCCAACAGTATAGGGCAGACGCGGCCCCTGGCATTTGTGGCAGAACGGCGGTGGCCATCTCGGACAACAACAAGGCACCGCACAGTTCTAGTCGAGGGAGCGAAACCGTCTTAACTGGGGCCACTCGAGTCTTTGCAGTCAGCAGGGTCACTATTACCGTGGACCCGATTTCGACACGAACGTAAATTGCTGCGCCGTACGCCTTCTGTGAAGCGTCGCAGAACCCGTGGTGTTCGACCTTTAGGTGTGGTCGGAACGCGACCCATCGAGGAACACGAATCTGATCGAGCACCGAGTAATTCTTTAGGAAGTCAACCCATCGCTGACAGAAATCTTGAGGGAGGGCGTCATCCCACCCTAGATCCAGAAGCCAAATGTCTTGCATGAACATTTTTGCCCGAACAATGAAAGGAGCGAGCCAACCTGCTGGATCGAACAATTTGGCAATTTGGGAGAGGACTTGGCGCTTTGTGAAAACTGAGCCGGAAGTCAATTCTGGCGGGACAAAAAGAATTCATCAGTCGTCGCTTTCCACCGCACGCCGAGTGTCTTGGCCGTGCTCTCTGCATCGATGTCGAGAAAGTCAGCTCGGAGACGGTGATCGATCGGAATGTTGGCCAGGATTGCCTTGTTATTCGACGTCCATTTCCTAAGTGGGAACCCTGCTGACTCTAGGGCCCCTTTCAGCTCCCGAATCGAAGCTTGGGCTTCAGTTTGAGTCTGCCCCCGCGAGAACGTCATCAACGTACATAAACTGCCGGATAATTTGACTTGCCTGCGGATACTTCGACTCTTCGTCGTCAGCGAGCTGTCGCAGCACACGGATCGCCAGGAACGGGGCACAATTGACACCGAAGGTGACCGTTTTCAACTCGTAGTCGCGGATATCCCCATCGGGATTGCGAAACAAAATACGTTGGAGCGGAGTATGCTTGGGGTCTACCCAAATTTGCCGATACATCTTCTCGATGTCGGCGTTGAAGACAAACTTAAAGTACCGCCACTTTAGGATTTGAATCGTCAGGTCGGATTGTAAGACCGGGCCCGCGTAAAGAATGTCGTTCAGACTGGTCCCGTTTGCGGACGGGCTCGAAGCATTGAAGACCACTCGCACCTTGGTGGTCGTGCTTTCGGGCTTGAAGACTGCATGATGTGGTAGATAGTAGGTAGCGGAATTGCTCGCGGGAGAGACCTCGGTCATGTGGCCTAAGTCGATGTACTCCTGAATTACCGAGTCATAGCGGGCCTTAAGGGGCGGGTCCCTCTTCAGGCGCTGCTCATTACGCAGAAACTGAGCAAGGGCAAAGGACCGTGAAGCCGCTAGCTCGGAACCCTTCTGCCCGGGGTCGCGTAAGGGGAGCGTCACAACGTACTTGCCACACTCGTCTCTTTTCGTCGTCTGGACAAAATTGTGCTCGCAAACTGAATCCGATTCCGAACTTATCGGTGTGGGCACATCTTCCACCTCCCAGAATTTGGTGAGGAGCTGATCCAGTGAGTCACCGAGGCTGGGGGCCACTCGTGTGGAAAAGACGGACACGCTGCGGGGATTGGCTGGAGATAATGGTCCTGTCAGCACCCATCCAAAAATGGTCTCCTGACCGAGAAGCGACCCGCATATGTTAGGCTTGGCATTACTGAGGAGAATGGACGGAAGAATGTCCGCTCCTATTAGTACATCGACTTGGGAGCTCTCAAAGAAGTTGGGGTCCGCCAGAGGAATGTCGGGCAGCCCCCTTGAGACGATCTCGCGGAATCGGGTATGATGGCAGATTCCCTGCCAACTGCGGCAGACGTAGGCCGCAGTCTCTAATTGTAGCCCAGGTCTAGACGGCGACCGAATGGAGAAATGGCACAATTTTGTAGACTGCGCGGAAATGGTCTGATTAAGGCCGGAAACTTGGGCTTGTATCGTCTTGAACGGTGGTTTGACGATGTTGAACAGTCGTTCCGTGATGAAGGTCGCTTCGGACCCTGAGTCTATCAGAGCTCGTGCCTGGAAGCTGCACCCCAAGTGGCACACGTTGATAAGAGCCGTGCCTAGTAGGACGGCCCCTGACCCGGAAGCGAAACACACCCGCACATCCGACTGATCCTCTGAGCCGTTTGTGCTTCTGGCAGTCTGTGCGGGTCGAGCCCTTGCTGTCGTAGGCGGACTTGGAGCGGTGGCGAACGGATTGCCGCGGTGCAGAAGGGTGTGGTGCCGGCTGTGACATGTGAAGCAAGTATGGGCGCTCGTGCAGTCTCGCTGCTGGTGCCCTCGGGCAAAACAGTTCAAACACAGCTGCTTCCTTTTAATATAGTCCGAGCGCCCATTTACGTCCATTTCCAAGAACCGCGGACATAAGCGAATGGGGTGGTTCTCCCTCGAACAGAGATCGCAACCCTTGGGGCCCGGAACCACTCGAGTCTCGTATGAATGGAGCCTTCGAGCGGGGGCAGTAGGAGTTCCCGACCTTGGCGGAAGTTGCCCGGAGCTACTAGGCCTGACGTCATCGATTGCTTCCAGAGTGCGATGGCGCTCTGTCAGGAAATTGTCTAATTCCTTCCATGTTGGAATTTCGGCCTTGTTATGAACGGATTGCTCCCACATGGAAAGTGTGACTTTGGGGAGCTTTGACGAAATCATGAACACCAGGAGGCAGTCCCAGGCCTCAACATTGATGGCGGACATTGCTAGGGCTGTCAGAGAACTCTGAATGGTGGCTTGGAGCTCCTTCAGCGCCACCCCGGACTCTTGAGAAATAGCCTGGAGGTTGAAAAGGATTTTCAACTGGCTATTGACCAGTAGCCGCCGGTTCTCAAAGCGGTCTGTGAGGCTTTGCCAAGCGACGGCAAACCCCTCATGGGTAAGGGGAGCCTTGGAAACAATAGCGTGGGCGTCACCACTTGTTTTGGACAACAAGTGGAACAACCGCTCTACCGGGGGTGAGCCGCGAGTTTTGAATGTAAATGGCCGTGAACAAGTCTCGGAAGGTGGGCCACCGAAGATAATCACCCGCGAAGACCTCGGTATCCACCGGAGGTAACCGGCAGCCTGTAGACGCGGGCGTGTGAACGTTGACGGAAGCCGGAGTGGTATGGGAAGCAATTCTCTCTCGAAGCTGGGCAATACACCTCGAATAGACGGAGTAGCAGTAGCTGTACTTCGATTCCAGCACTGTCGAGATGGCCGCATTGTCGTCGGACTCAGCTAGCAAATCGGAGCAGCTCTCATAGCTTTTCTCCACCTTCTCCCACAGTGCCCGAATTTGGTCCCGGTGGACTTCGCACATGTATTGGGAGCCCACTTCCGTTTCTCTGGCGGCCGGAGTATTTATGTTGGCCTCAAATTGGCTAACTCGATCTGAAGTGGCGATGAACTTCTTCAGCGCCACGTCGACCGCACTTTGAGCCATTTTTGCAACGGAACGAGTCTGCCTCTGTGAAGGACCGGAGCTCGTGTTGACGGATTCGTCACTCTTCGCCCTTGAATGGCACTGTACGCCTTAGGCTTTAAAAAGAGGCGTCCGCGGAGAAGCGGATCGAGATCTCTCCAAACGGATGGTTGGGATCGGACGTGGCTTTTGGTCGTCTCCCGTGGGCATTCTCAGACACCAATTCGCTGATCAGCGCTTGTCGAATGACTTGCGCAATAGGTGGCTCGTACGAAGCGGTAGCCGGTCACTAATGTGATGAGCCCGGTGAGATCTCGGACGAAATGCGATTGCAAAGCCAAGTGGGAATTATTAGCGCCGATGTCGAGAGGAACGTCGGAAACGGCACAATTCGGATGTGGGAGAAACTTCAGGAAGCCAAAAAACCCAGATGGGCCAAGGTTTGTCGAGATTCTAGGCGGATGTTGCCAGATGCAGAGTAGGAGTAAGGTTAGGAAAAATGCCGGAGCGGAAAATGGAAAAGGACCGGAAAATTCGTGCTCGTTCGGAAAAATAATTGATGACTGTCGATATATGTATATTTCGACCAGTATGGCTCGTACGTAAATATTTAATTCCTAACTATTTTCGAATTTGCGAAATTTAACACAGAGAGAGAATAAATAATTAATTTTTGCCTAATTGTCGGATTTAATTATTTTGGAAACAGACGGGTGGAGTTGAGAATTTCAATTTTTAATCAATGGCGGTTAAGTAACCCGAAGCTGGAACGGTGGAATTGAAACCGCGGCTAGGTCCAGAAAGCCGATTGACAATTAAATTATTTAATTATAATTTTTTTTCTCTTTCGATAATTAAATTTTTGACCTTAATTATTGAGTGGCCGGAAAGGGAAATTAAAAAAACTTTGGCCCTTTGCTCGGACGGAAAAAATACGAATTAAATAAATTTTGTAGTTATAAATATAAATAAATAAATTTATAATCAATTGATTTTTTTTTTAATTTGTTTGGTTATATATTTCCTGGAAATGGAGACAGAAAATATTGAGAAATATATGGGCATACATGCAAGTAGGGCAAGGGCATGTGGGCATACGATGGTACAGTGGAACGTCGAGAAGTGGACTGTATGGTTAAATTTTATCGGTTATATATTTCCTGAAATCGGAGGCAGAAAATATTTGGAGATATGTGGAAATGCCTGCAGGTACGGATATAAGTAAGGGCACTTGGGCATATGTTGGCACAGTGGAGCGTCGATAATGTGTAACTGCGGAAACGGAAAAGTTATGTGGTGTAAAAAAATTGGGGATGAAAAACCAATATTACGACAGCGGCGGACTGTTCGGTGAACTTGGAGATTCCCGGAACCACTTCACACCGGCTGGCCAATATTAATTATGCCCTTTTATTTTTATATATTTTTTTTTTCTTCACCACACACTTTCACTGTTCACTTGCCGATTTTTTTTTTTTTTGCGGATTAATTGCACCAAACACAATGTATGTGTGTATGCATGTATGTACAATGCCTCGACCGTTGGCGCGCGAACGGATAACGGGAAGGCCAAAAACGGCGAGGAATATGGCGAGGCACACACAACGGAGATGGATGGAAAATTTTTTTGTAATTTTTTTTTGTCTCAGAAAAGTCTCAAGCTGCCGTGGTGTCGGAAAACTCGGACTTGGAGTTGACACGGAGGGAAAAACAATCTTGCAGCAGTGTGAACGAAATTTTATGTTCGGACCACTGCGGAAGACCGGCAGAGAGACGGAGACGGAAAAATTTCGTACTTATCTTTTGGGCGGAACAATGCCTGGACTGCTGGTGGATCCAAAAAATATCCTGAATATCCTGGTATCCGGCTCAAAGGACCAAAATGTGTAGGGGGGCGTTGGTTCCTCAAAAAGATTCCAGAATGGGGTTGAAAAGTGGAAAGTCGGGGGCGTCTTTAGGTTTAGTGTAAAGCACGCGTTCAGTTTTATTCGGCTGCTTACATGAGATTGCACTTAAAAACTAGTGGAAAAAAAAGAGATCGCCGACAGCCAACGAGCGAGAAGAGAGGCACAGAGGGGCGAGTGTGGACGCGCTCTTCAGCGCGGGTGCGCTCTTTAGCGCGGGTGCGCTCTTCAGCGCGGATGCGCTCTTCAGGTGAGTGGCACCACGGCCCCTCACCTAAACATCTATAATTTCCTCTATACTGGCCTCTGCCTCCATTGTTATTATTATAACGACGATTACTGTTGTTTTGGGTATTTATTCTACCTCGGTAGTTTCCTCGACTAGGAATATTATAGGGTCGTTGACCACTGAAGTATAGAACAGTATTAGATTGTCCTGTTGCATCTGTGCAACTATTGACTAACTTAGTCGTTGCTTGGTCTAGAGTGCTGAATGTTCCAGTCTCCATTATGTTCTGCATGACAGCATGCTCTGTGCTGTATTTTGTGTAGGCTCCTTCTAGGGCCTTTGCAAACTTCTTTACCTCTTGTACATATTGATTGGCCGTTTTTTGCTTTTGCTGAAGGTTCATTAGTTTTGCAGTTATCCCTGATACTAAATCACCTTTTATTTTACTTTGCAATTTACCAATTATGTCAACAATAGTTGATTCTGTAGTAATGAGCTTTCTTGTATGGCCTTTCAATTTTGACTTGATTAAGTTAATGGCTGTTGTTTCATGAGGGCCTTTTAGTCAATCTTTTATATTCAATGCGTATTTTCCTTTTAGTCAATCTAATGGAAAATAATGAAATAGTTCTTCGCCGTGTCTTTAGTTATATATATATATTTTTTTAAATGTCTCTTCATCTTCATTTCTAAATGTCTCTCTTTCATCTATCTATGCAGTTTTACCATTAAAATTGTACATTCGCCCAGTATTGGATTAGTTTCTTTTAATTTTTTGATATATACATACGGAAATGTATTCAAAATTATTGCTTTAATTGTATTATCGAAGTACAGAAAAGGGCTGAACATACGGTTATATGTTTCCGTATATTCACATTCAAATTCATATAAGGACATATAATTCTTGTGTTTGTGCAGAATGCTAAATGCACGAATTCGGAAATCTGGGTCATGTACTAAAACATCGTTTAAATATGAACCTATTTAATTATTCAAATAAATTATTCAATTATTCAATCAAGTTGTATTCCAATGATACCACATAGATACATTAGACAAATTAGCGAGTGGACTTAAATTATTCATAATTTTATTGTCATTTTATTAGCTTACTTACTTAAAATGTTTTTTTTTTCGATTTTTTTTTTTGTTTTAATTGTTTTTCTTAAATTTTATCCAAGTCATTTGCTTGGCTCTGGTATCTTTTCATGATACATTTATTGTGGTATTTATATATTTTATACAATAGATTTGCCACACTTGAATATGAATGAATATTACAACAATTAATATGGTTATAAATTTAATGTCAGTGTTATCAACTTCTACTTTGTTGATAACATTGGCTGAAGAGTCTACAGTTTTAACGTCTACAATGACCATGTTGGCAAAATTTTCTGATAATTCTGATTTTATATCTTTGCTTATTGTTTTTGTCTCTATAGACATTTAGTTTTTATACATATTTTCCTGCCTATTGTTTCGAATGGCTTTTCGGGCCAAACGGCTTACCTGTCGACTCAATTGTCGTCGGGTATTACAATGATTTTTATATTTATATATTAGTATTATTATTAGTGTAGCTATCTAGGTGTTGGGCGCACTTAGCTGCGCTGTCGGGTTGTCCTGCACTCTATGTACTGCCTAGAGATGTAGTGTCTAGGCGGTGGGCGCACTTAGTTGCGCTGCCGGGTTGTCCTGCACTCCATGTAGTGCCGCCGGCATCTGCTCCCTTTGTGGTGCTGTCGACTTCAGGCGCAGCTTAATTTGCTGGCGGTGCCGGTGCTGGGTTCACTGGCTTTTGTTGCTGTTCCTGGTGCATGTCTCCATGCAGTACGGGCTGTATAATGGGCCTTCACATTCAGCTGGACATCTGGCTTTGTAAGGCTGTATACTTTTCCGATCTGGACGATAAGTTTTTGGATTAATTATTTTATTCTGAGTTGTTTGTGAGTTACAGGTTGAGTCAGTGGCTTTTTTCTTTAACAATGTTTCGATGTGTTCGAGTTCATTGAAAAGTTTTTGAGCAATATCCCACTTTGGGGGATTTTTGCTTTTGTAGATGGTCTTTACGATCTCAGACTTGCGTTTTCTGAGTCGTTCTTTGACCCCACTACGCCTTTTGCTCATTGCCTATACTCACTCAGAATTATTTCCGTTTTGTTCATGTTCAGTTGTTGACTGTATCGTTTGAAGGCATCTCTGCAACGCTGCTTCTTCTGCTTCTGCTTCTTCTTATTCTCGGTCTCGTTCTTCTTCAGTTGCTGACTGTATCACGGTCGCCATGTAATCCCCCAGATCGCCCAGAATGAGCCAATTATATTCGCACGTCTGTGCTCTTTAATTTCGGTTTTATTTCTGACTTTAATTCAAAAGATAAAGAATTCTTTAAGTCTAAATACATAAGTTTGGGGCGTGCTGCGCTACCAGTTCAGCCGGCAGCGGAGCAGCTACATTATATATTTTTCTTATATAAATATACTTAGGTGGTATGTTGAGAGGGTGAGCATGTCTCATGAGCATGCACGCTAAGTTATTGTAAATGTATCGAGAGAGAGTCTTATGCAGACATTTCTTTGGCACAGCGTGGGAGCGTGGGAATGCTGACTTAGCCTAATTCATAAGTGGGCGGTCATATTCCGGATATAGTTGGACGATCCTTACGAGAATGTTGTTAAGTCAAACGTTGTAAACAAATTTGAAAGTGCTCACACTGTCAGTGTGCCGGCAGCGCTGCGGCAGCATTTCCTACCCTATGCACGCTTGCTATGGAAAATAAGAGTTTGCCCCCTAATGGTTTAGGAAATCTAATAATTTCATTTATAAAATGTATTTTAATTATACCATTTCAATTTGAAATAGTTTATTTTGTATTTTGATATTTTTATATATCTTTTCAATTTTAGGATATTTTTATATATCCTTTCAATTAATAAGGTTATCTTATAAAGACAAAATTAGTTGCCAGTCGTGCAACATCGTCTCGCTTGCACCGACACGAACAAGCCCCCGCTTCCTTTTCGATAGTTTTCGAACCGAATTAGTTTTATTAGAAGAGTTTTACAATAGATTTCCAGGCTTCTGTGAAGCGTCGCAGAACCCGTGGTGTTCGACCGTTAGGTGTGGTCGGAAAGCGACCCACCGAGGAACACAAATCTGATCCAGCACCGAGTTATTCTTTAGGAAGTCAACCCATGGCTGACAGAAATCTTGAGGGAGGGCGTCGGCCAGGATTGCCTTGCTATTCGACGTCCGTTTCCTAAGTGTGAACCCTGCCGACTATAGGGCCCCTTTCAGCTCCCGAATCGCAGCTTCAGTTTTGGAGTCTGCCCCCGCGACAACGTCATCAACGTACATAAAATACCGGATAATTTGGCTTGCCTGCGGATACTTCGACTCTTCGTCGTCAGTGAGCTGTTACAGGACACGGATCGCCAGGAACGGGACACAATTGACACTGAAGGTGACCGTGCTTCCTCTTAATATAGTCAGAGCGCCCATTTACGTCCATCTCTAGGAAACGCGGACATAAGCAAATGGGGTGGTTCTCCCTTGAACACAGATTGCAGCCCCTTTGGTCCGGAACCACTCGGGTCTCGTATGAATTGAGCCTCTGAGCAGTGGCAGTAGGAAGTCCCGACCCTGGCTGAAATCGCCCGGCGGCACTAGGCCTGACGTCGTCGATGGCCTCCAGAGTGCGATGGCGCTCTGTCAGGAAGTTATCTAATTCCTTCCATGTTGGTATTTCGGCCTTATTATGTACGGATTGTTCCCACATAGAAAGTGTGACTTTGGGGAGCTTTGAGGAAATCATTAATACCAGAAGACAGTCCCAAGCCCCAACATTGATGGAGGACATTTCTAGGGGTGTCAGACAACTGTGAATGGTGGCGTGCAGCTCCATCAGCGCGACCCCGGACTCTTGAGAAATAGCCTGGATTTGAAAAGGATCTTTAACTGGCTGTTGACCAATATCCGGCGGTTCACAGACCAGGACGGTCTGTGAGGCTTTGCCACGCTGCGAAAAATGCCTCATGGGTGAGCGGAGCCTTAGAAACAATGGCGTGGGCATCACCACTTGTTTTGGACAGTAAGTGGAACTACTTCTCTCCGGGGTGAGCCGCGAGTTTTGGATGTAAATGGCCGTAAACAAGTCTCTGAAGGTGGGCCACCGAAGATAATCACCCGCGAAGACCTCGGTATCCACCGGTGGTAACCGGCAGACTGTAGACGTGGGCGTGTGTGCATTGACCGAAGCCTGAGTGGATTGGGAAGCAATTTTCTTCCGAAGCTGTGCTATACACCGCACTGTCAAGGTGGCCGCATTGTCGTCTGACACGGCTAGCAAATCGGAGCAGTTCTCATAGCTCTTCTCCACCTTCTCCCACAGTGCCCGAATTTGGTCCCGGTGGACTTCGCACATGTATTGGAAGCCTATTTCTGTTTCTCTGGCGCCCGGAGTGTTTATGTTAGCCTCAAATTGGCTAATTCGATCTGTTGTGGCGATGAACTTTTTCAGCGCCACTTCGACCGCACTTTGAGCCATTTTCGCAACAGAGCGAGTCTGCCTCTGTGAAGGACCGGGGATTGTATTGACGGATTCGTCACTCTTTGCCCTTGGAATGGCACTAGTCGACTTAGGCTTCAACAGAGGCATCCACGCAGATGCGGATTGAAATCTGTCCAAATGGGTTGTTGGGATCGGACGCGGTTTTTTGGTCGTCTCCCGTGGGCATTCTCAGAGTCCAAGTCGCTGGTCAGCGCTTGTCGACTGACTTGTGCAACAGGTGCCTCGTACGAAGTGGTGCCCGGTCGCACTAATGTTATAAGAACGGTGAGATCGCGGACAAGTACCGTAAACTTCGTGCTCGTTCGAAAACAAATTGATGACGAACTATATATGTATGTTTATACAAGTGTGGTTTGTACGTAGATATTGAATTCTTAACTATTTTCGAACTTGCGGAGCCGGAAAGGTGGACTTGATTTTGGCTGCTACTTAACACCAAAAAAAATAAATAAATATTAATAATTAATTTTTGGGTGGAGTTGAAAAACTTAATCTTTAGTTATCACGAAGCCGGAAAGGTGGAATTGAAACCGCGGCTTTATTCAGACAGACGGTAATTAAATGATAATTAAATTATTAATAATTTTTTACTTTAATTATTGAGTGGCCGGGAAGGTGAATTAAAAAAAACTGGACCTACGCTCGAAAGGAAAATAATAATTAAATAAATTGTTTAAAAATTGGCGGTTTAAAAATGTTGGTATTAGAAAATGTAAGAAATTTTTTTTCAATCTTTATCGGTTATATATCCTGAAATTGGAGGCAGAAAATATTTGGAAATATATGGACATGCATGCAAGTACGGATATATGTAAGGGCATGTGGGGCATATGTTAGCACAGTGGAACGATGATAAGTGGACTTAATATGTAACTGTAGATGACTGTATATATTAAATTTTTGTCGGTTATATATTTCCTGAAATCGGAGGCAGAAAATATAATAGAAGAAATAGAAGAAAAACAACAAATATTACGACAGCGGCGGACTGTTCGGTGAATTTGGAAATTTCCGGAACTAATTCGCAGCGGCTGGCCAATTTTAATTATGCACTTTTTTGTCACAATTTTACTGTTCACTTGCGGATTTTTTTTCTTTGCGGATTAATTGTACTTTACAAAATTGATTAATTTTAAGTACCCACCAAATCGCATCGATCACTAATCGAATTTCACAATAAGATGCGACAGTTTCAACAACTCAACATTTTTAGTGGAAAAATTAAAACATCCACCAAGCGACACTACCAAGTGGCAGTGATCGTTAACAACAAAGTGGGCAGCCGGAAGCACGCCGCGAGTGAAGCGTCGATGCAGCTCGAGGGCTTGCACGGGTCGATGAGGGCACCCGTGTCAAAGATCCGGGTCCCGGTGTCTATACGCACTAGCGCAGTCGGTAGCACGTTAACGCTGTTCTGCTGCAGCGTCGAGAGGGTGGGCGCAGCGACCGCGTCCTGCGGGGGCCCTCGACAAGAGGCGGAAGATTGCCTAGGTGGGGATGCCGCGGGCGGGTGAGCGGTGGATGAGTGGCGGAAGAATGCCGAGGAGTTACCGACGAGCGCCGGGAAGTAGCAACGGGCCGCTTGACGAACCCTCGCGCGGTGCGGATGCCGATCACGCGGACATGGCCATCGGATCCTGGATACATCGCGTCAACCGTGTCTAAACGCCAGTCATTGGACTGAAGGTTCTCGGAGATCCCTCGTAGGGGCTTTCCCACAGCCATTCATGTGGGGAGCTCCCGGAGGAATAATATGCCAGAGAAGCTCCTGTTGACTATAGGCACCGGTCACAGCCCCTTTTAGGGTCTGGAGAAAATCGCGGGATAGAAGGGCAGCTGCCCCCGCGAAGGTAGGGCAGCTGCCCCCACGGGTCTCCGGGACACGAACCGTGCGAAAGCCGCCAGAAATTTCTCGGTCGTAAGGTCCGACGTATGCTCTAAATGGATGGCCTTAGTTGAGAAGCACACAAACACCAAAACATAACCCTTTGTGCTCTTCTAGCTCTACCATGTGTTGCGTGTGCAACTTCTTCTTATTTACATGTATACTATTTATAAGAATAGCCGTCGGACTTGGCCAAATTCCTCACCCTTGGATTCCAGAATTTGGCCCGATCAAGCGATTAACATAGGCAAAAACTCGTAATGCCTTGTCAACTGTGGAAAAACGTTTAAGAAGATCTTCGGGAGGCGCCTTCGCGACATGCACCTTGACTTCTCGCTTCTCGATTTCAGTCACGGGGGCTTCATTGCCTTGAGTGGGCATGTCGCTGCGAGGCCTTTGCAGCCAGTCAGGATCGTGCCACCACAACTGGTTATCCGCAAGATCTTGGAGAGCTACGCCCCGGCTAGCGAGATCCGCAGGGTTCTGCTCGGAGCGGACAGGTACCCATTTCTGCACGTCGGTGAACGTTGTCCAATGGCACGCTGACTTCTGCAGCCATGCGTGGACAATAGTCGAGTCGGTCCAACAATATAGGGCATAAGCGGCCCCTGGCATCTTTGGCAGAACGGCGGTGGCCATCTCGGCCAACAACAAGGCACCGCACAGTTCTAGCCAAGGGAGCGATACCGTTTTAACTGGGGCCACTCGAGTCTTTGCAATCAGCAGGGTCACTATTACCGTGGACCCAACCTCGACACGAACGTAAATTGCTGCGCCGGACGCCTTCTGTGAAGCGTCGCAGAACCCGTGGTGTTCGACCTTTAGGTGTGGTCGGAACGCGACCCACCGAGGAACACAAATGTGATCGAGCACCGAGTAATTCTTTATGAAGTCAAGCCATGGCTGACAGAAATCTTGAGGGAGGGCGTCGGCCAGGATTGCCTTGCTATTCGACGTCCGTTTCCTAAGTATGAACCCTGCCGACTCTAGGGCCCCTTTCAGCTCCCGAATCGCAGCTTCAGTTTTGGAGTCTGCCCCCGCGACAACGTCATCAACGTACATAAAATGCCGGATAATTTGGCTTGCCTGCGGATACTTCGACTCTTCGTCGTCAGCGAGCTGTTACAGGACATGGATCGCCAGGAACGGGACACAATTGACACCGAAGGTGACCGTGCTTCCTCTTAATATAGTCAGAGCGCCCATTTACGTCCATCTCTAGGAAACGCGGACATAAGCAAATGGGGTGGTTCTCCCTTGAACACAGATTGCAGCCCCTTTGGTCCGGAACCACTCGGGTCTCGTATGAATTGAGCCTCTGAGCAGTGGCAGTAGGAAGTCCCGACCCTGGCGGAAATCGGCCGGAGGCACTAGGCCTGACGTCGTCGATGGCCTCCAGAGTGCGATGGCGCTCTGTCAGGAAGATATCTAATTCCTTCCATGTTGGTATTTCGGCCTTATTATGTACGGATTGTTCCCACATAGAAAGTGTGACTTTGGGGAGCTTTGAGGAAATCATTAATACCAGAAGACAGTCCCAAGCCCCAACATTGATGGAGGACATTTCTACGGGTGTCAGACAACTGTGAATGGTGGCGTGCAGCTCCATCAGCGCGACCCCGGACTCTTGAGAAATAGCCTGGATTTGAAAAGGATCTTTAACTGGCTGTTGACCAATATCCGGCGGTTCTCAGGACGGTCTGTGAGGCTTTGCCACGCTGCGACAAATGCCTCATGGGTGAGCGGAGCCTTAGAAACAATGGCGTGGGCATCACCACTTGTTTTGGACAGTAAGTGGAACTACTTCTCTCCGGGGTGAGCCGTGAGTTTTGGATGTAAATGGCCGTAAACAAGTCTCTGAAGGTGGGCCACCGAAGATAAGTCTGCCTCTGTGAAGGACCGGGGATTGTATTGACGGATTCGTCACTCTTTGCCCTTGGAATGGCACTAGTCGACTTAGGCTTCAACAGAGGCATCCACGCAGATGCGGATTGAAATCTGTCCAAATGGATTGTTGGGATCGGACGCGGCTTTTTTGGTCGTCTCCCGTGTGCATTCTCAGAGTCCAAGTCGCTGGTCAGCGCTTGCTTGGCTGCTACTTAACACCAAAAATAAATAATTATTAATAATTAATTTTTGGGTGGAGTTGAAAAACTTAATCTTTAATCAATTGAGTTTAGTTATCACGAAGCCGGAAAGGTGGAATTGAAACCGCGGCTTTATTCAGACAGACGGTAATTAAATGATAATTAAATTATTAATAATTTTTTACTTTAATTATTGAGTGGCCGGGAAGGTGAATTAAAAAAACTGGACCTACGCTCGAACGAAAAATAATAATTAAATAAATTGTGGCGGATATAATTATAAATATATAAATTTATAATGAATAGTTTTTTTTTTGTTTTGAATTTAGTTGTTACGCAGCCGGTTATGCCGTCGGCACCCTTTACGTACCCCAAAGGAAAAAAACAGCACCAAAAAAATCACAACACGGCTACTACGGCGGATAGGTTGAGAATTTAAGCGACACAATCACGAATTAGTAGTGAAATGGCGGTTTAAAAATGTTGGTTTTAGAAAATGTAAGAAATTTTTTTTTTTCAATCTTTATCGGTTATATATTTCCTGAAATTGGAGGCAGAAAATATTTGGAAATATATGGACATGCATGCAAGTACGGATATATGTAAGGGCATGTGGGGCATATGTTAGCACAGTGGAACGATGATAAGTGGACTTAATATGTAACTGTATATGACTGTATATATTAAATTTTGTCGGTTATATATTTCCTGAAATCGGAGGCAGAAAATATTTGGAAATATATGGACATGCATGCAAGTACGGATATAGGTAAGAGCGTTGATAAGTGGACTGTATAACTGGTGGAACAGAAAAGTTATGTAATGTAAAAAATTTGGGAAGAAAAACAACAAATATTACGACAGCGGCGGACTGTTCGGTGAATTTGGAAATTTCCGGAACTAATTCGCACCGGCTGGCCAATTTTAATTATGCACTTTTTGTCACAATTTTACTGTTCACTTGCGGATTTTTTTTCTTTGCGGATTAATTGTACTTTACAAAATTGATTAATTTTAAGTACCCACCAAATCGCATCGATCAGCTTAATCGAATTTCACAATAAGATGCGACAGTTTCAACCACTCAACATTTTTAGTGGAAAAATTAAAACATCCACCAAGCGACACTACCAAGTGGCAGTGATCGTTAACAACAAAGTAAATGGAAATTAATTAATGAAATAATCCAATTAGTTTTTTTTTAGTTTTTGTGTTCTTGTAATTGTTTGGTTTAAAATTTCGGTCCACCTTTGTTTTAATTCACTCTTTATGGAATGATCAATTTCTTGACCAATTCCAAGCAAGTTGATACACGATTCCTCCCTACGGATCTGTAAGCGTTGAGCAAGTTCTTCAGTAATGAAGTTCATTTGTGACCCAGATTCAAGTAGTGCTCGGGCCAATATGTGCTCGCCATTTTTAGTTTTAACGCTTACGATCGACGTCGCTAACAAAACCCTTTCTAGAGATAACGCATGCAAAGCATGTGACGAAGAAGATCATCAAGATGTAGCGCTAAAGGAGGATGTTAATTTGGTGGTGGTAGCGCCAAGTTATTTTCAGTCACAGTAAATCGGTGCAGAAGTTTGTGGTGCGATCTTGCACAAATGTGACACCTAGTCGATTTACACTTCGCAACCGTGTGACCTTTTCGCAGACAATTTAAACATAATGAGGCTGACTTGACAAACTCAAACCGTTGCATTACAGCAAGGCGAGCGAACGGACTACACTGGGCAAGGCTATGGTATTGTGCGTTGCAATAACTGCAAGCTTGTTTATTGGAAGCGGAGCAAACCAACGAACTCCAATAGTGCTGCTTCCCGAACCCAATTTTCTCCTGTTTTGGCTTGCCAGTCTCTTCAGCGGAAAGGTGCAGGTACCTACGATTTAATTATTTTTTCGAAATCGGACCACAGCGGCAATTCCTTGGAATATTGGATTGTTGACTAATATAAACATTTTTTATTTTAATTATTTAATTAATAAATTAAATTCAAAAAGAAACAAAGGAAAAAAGATATTTAATTTAATATCTAGCGAAAACGAAAAATAATTAATTAATATGGCGAAAAAGATGAAAAATTTAATTAATTAATTGATAGTCGAATAATGTTGGTAGTCGAGGCACTGAGTATCCAAAAAATTAGTTGGTTGCCAATGACACCGAAAAAAGTGTGTACCCCACAATTGTAGCGTCACTTGGCGTTCCGGTAAAATAAAATGCGCCAAACTAATGCATATACATACATACATATATAGCAGCGGACAACGGTTGGAGGTCGGCCGTGTAAGCATTGTACATCAACGGGCCAAGAACGCTGCCTTGAGGCCCGAGCTTCTCTTATACCAGAAATTGCCTCGCCACATCTAACCGCAAATTTACGGTCTTCCAAGAACGACTTTAGGAACGGGAAGTATGGTCGGGGTAGGCCAGTCTTTAATTTATAAAGAAGACCGGGATGCCAGACTCGGTCGAACGCCTGCTTCACGTCCAGCATGACGGCCATGCAGTACTTCTTGGTTTCAAATCAGGGATAAGTCCAGCCTCGTCAAAAACTGGCAGTGCTCTGCTTAAAAACACTCGTTCGGGTTTGCTTCGGGTTTCCCGGGCTTAGGTAACATAGTTACCTGGGCACGTTTCCATGTGGACGGAAAGTACCCTATCTCCAAGCATCTATTATAGATCCTCGTAATTAGCTGTATGCTTGGAGGTGGTAACATTTTTAATGCAATTGCATTGATACCATCATCGCCCGGCGCCTTGTTGTTGCTCATGATGGTTATAAGCTCAGCTGTTTCCTCCTCAGTCACTGGTGGTATTGGATCGGCGTCCCTGGAAGGCTCGGCTAGCAGTCGGGCAGTTTCAGCAGCATCCTCCGGTGAGCAGCGATCGAAAGGCGTAAAGACACCTTCGATAGGTGTTCGGCGAAAGCGCTTGCCCTGTCCATCTTCGATCTGCACCAGCTGCCGGGAGAGGGAGTGAGAGAGCATTGTAATTCATGGGCATTCTCTTGCTTTGAAACCGAGTGAATTGGGGTAGGAAGTAAAACGAGTGCTTTTGGAATGAGGAATGTAGCCGAATGTCTCGAATGGTTTTAAACACACTCTATGTATTCATTTATTTTCTTTTGTAAAGCGAAACGCTTATTCAATACTTCTTTAATAATGAGTGAGTTGACCGAAAGGTGAATTATAATGGAAGTATTTTTTACTTATGGCTAATAACTTTTATTATTATTTTCTGTTTAGTTTTCTTGAGTTTTTCCAAATTAAATTATTCAAAAAATTTTTTTAGCGGCAAAATTGTGTTTAAAAATTATTTATTAATAAATATTGAAAATATTTTTACTTTCTTATAAGTAAAATATGTAAAATAAAATATACAACATAATATTAAATATTTCTGAAAAAAAACAATGACTTGCTTTCACCTTTGAATTTGCAAAACAGGCAAATATGCATAGTTGTAACGTACATTCTAGAATGCATTTGAAACAATTCGTATGCGAACTGTAACTCTAACTCATTCAATTCGGTTTTCATTGGAGTTTGGGAGTTTGAAAGATTAAATTTAACTATCTGCTACATCAAGAACCTAAGATAATAACGAGACCGCTCACCAATGGACTTTTTTGTTATCACACTGACGCCTTTTGACCTGGAACGGGTCAGCACCTTCCTTGCTATTTCTATCGAACGCCGAAGGCAACCTGACGAGCCCTCGTGGCCTGATGAGCTATGTGCCATCGTTGCCAAAGATTTGGACATACCAAAAATAACTGCTTCAGCGACTACGCGTGCTTAAAATTTGCCGGCCCACACCGAACAACTAGCTGCTATCGCCCAAGATCGGAAATCCCCTAATGTGTCAACTATGGAGGTTCACACATCGCCAGCTTCAGGGGCTGTAAGGCATTTAAAGAAGCTCGGGAATGCTACTTAGCTAAGCGTGCGCCCTCCTCTCTGAATAATCCCCAAGGTCCTACTCACCCCACGCCTCATCGTTGCGACTCCAGCCCGCACTTTCGTCGTTCCCAGACGCCACCAACAACATCTCGTGCGCTTGAGTCGTCGAAGCTACCTCACTTTGTACCCTTGCTAGCACACACTGGCTTATACACACCAGCTCATCCCCTAGTCGTTCCCAGTCGCCACCAACAACATCAAGCCGAGAGCCTAAATCGTCAAAGCTATCTCAATAGACCATCTCGCCAAAGACACCTCGCCGATTTCCCAAGTTACCCCATTCTGGCCCTGGCTACTCCTCGCCCCGGCGCCGTGACTCCAGCTCACCCTTCCGTCAATCGCAGTCTCCACCAACTACATCTCGCTGTGCACTCGAATCATCTAAGCCACCACAAACAACAACATCTTGCCGTGCACTCGAATCATCTAAGCCACCACCAACAACATCAAGTTGTGCGCTTGCGACACCAAAGCTACCTCGCCGTTTCCTCGCTCTGGCGCCGTGACTCCATCTCACCTTTCCGTCAATCGCTGTCTCCACCAAGTACATGTCGCCGTGCACTCGAATCATCCAAGCCACCACAAACAACATCAAGTTGTGATTTTATGTCACCAAAGCCACCTTGCCGATTGCCCAAGTTAGCCCATTCTGGCCCTGGCTACTCCTCACCCCGGCACGGTGACTCCAGCTCACCCATCCGTCAATCACAGTCTCCACCTAGTACATCTCGCCGTGACCTTGAATCATATAAGCTACCTCGTCGGGCGCCCTTGACAGCCATACTTGACTCTAGCTGCTCCTTGCCCCAGCGTCATGTCTCCAGTCCCTCCTCTTGTTCACCTGAGTCACCTCCCGAGACATCCTGCCGACCGCTTGAGCTGTTAATGCCTTCTCGACGGGCGCCCGCGCCGACTTGACTCCAGTTACTCTTGCGACGACGCTTTGGTATACCAGATTGAAGATCTTAACCATTCGACTCTTAACACAAATACATATTCAATTCGTTATATTAATTACTCCCTAAAAAACAATATTTGGATTTAATTGGCCCATAATGCAAGATTTGCGCATTTCCTCATCTGCGGCGCTACTACCATACCATGCAACTTTTAGCATTATATAGCTACCAATATGCATTCTGAAATGAACATCCAAATTGATGCCCACGACACAGCAAATTTTTATCCTGAATGATTGCGTGCCTTGGTGAAATCATCTGAACCAATAGCTGCTAATAAACTCTAATCCAGGAAATGTGTGTTTCTCCTCCATTTTCTTCCTCCAGCCGCCTATGATTGCTTCTTTCTGTTGCCGTTAATCTGCCACAACTGAAACGGAAATTCTCAAATCAGATTAAATCTGCAACTCTACTGCTAATATGTCAACACACTTGTAACTAACCCATACTGATGTTTAGGCAGGATCAAACGCTAATATAGGCGCTGTTTTATTAATTTGGATTAATCAGTAATGTATATTCTTGTATCAAACTACGTTGCTGTCTTGCTCCAAATGAATCTTGGTGCTTTGTTTTGCTTTTAATCTGCCAAAACTGTTAATCAGATTTATTCTGCCACTCTACTGCAAATCAGTCTACTCACCTGTAATTAACCAAAATTTATGCTCATGTTGCAGCAAACTCCAATAAAGTTGCCGTTTTGTTAAATAGGATTAATCTGCAAACTTATGCTTATATTGCAGCAAACTCCAACATGGGTGCTGTTTATTAATCACGATTAGTCCGCAATGTACCTTCTTGAATCAAAACTACTTTGCAAAACAATATAGATGCTGTTTTGTTAATTTGGATTAATCCGCAATGTATTCTCTTGCATCAAGGCTGCATCAAGGCTCTAAATGAACCCTGATGTTTTGAGCTGCTGTTGCTCTGTTGCAACTGAAACGGAAATTCCTAAATCAGATTAATTCTGCCACTCTACTGCTAATCAGTCTTTACACCTGTAATTAACCCAAACTGATGCTTATATTGCAGCAAATTCCAACATGTGTGCTGTCACATTAGTCACGATTAATCCGCAATGTACCTCCTTGAATCAAAACCACATTGCAAAACAATATTGCTTGGTCATTGAGTGTTTTCAATGCCGTAAATAAAAGAATTTGTATTTAATATGACGTTATAAAAAATGTTTGTTTCTGCATGCAGATGAAACGGGATGATCCGCAGATAGACCCGCTTATGGTGCATGCAGGGACGAAAAGTAATATACACAGAGAGGGCGGACCGACAAGTCACCTCGAGCTAAAGCTCTCGAAAGTGGAGAGGGCGGCCCGAGAGCTAGAGGGCGGACATTGCCGACCTAAAACTCTCTAAAGAAAGTCCGTTGAGTCGAGCGGCCGAGAAAGAGTCGGCTTGCGATCAACTAGCTTTTGTATAAACTTAAACCTAACATATTTAAACATTAAAATTACACCGGTGGGCTGCTGCCTGACCCGACAAATATAGATGCTGTTTTGTTAATTTGGATTAATCCGCAATGTATACTCTTGCATTAAGGCTGCTTTGCTGTCTGCTCCAAATGAATCCTGATGTTTTGTGCTGCTGTTGATCTGCTGCAACTGAAACGGAAATTTCTTAATCAGATTAATTTGGCCACTCTACTGCTAATCAGTCTACACACCTGTAATTAACTTAAACTGATGCTTATTGTTTAGTTGTAACTTGTTTAAAAAATATAATATGTGAAGGAAATACGTAGAACTCGCAACTTGGGCTACTTAGCTATGAGACGGTGCATAGCAAGCTACGAGCAAATAAAATAACCCCCAACGAGCTCGAGCTGCAAGATATCTACGTGTGTTCCTTACTCCCATACTTATGAGAAATATTTAAATTGTACCACCTAAAAATATTATCGCTCTGTTAAGTACTCGTTCTTGTTACTCGCTGCGTCGCAGTTTTGAAGGAAAGAATAGAAGGAGCAGATAGAAACTAGTAATAAATGAAGTTCCTTTGAATTCGGTTGATGCGTTTCTACTGGGACTATAGTTTCTGGCCTGAAACAGGCATTTCGCAGTTTGCTATTTTGGAGCAAACATTTTTTGGCGCCCCGGGTGGACTCAGAAGGACCTATCATCATATATACATAGCAGATCAGCTATACGTCCATCCGCAATCTCAGTTTGGGCTTGTACTAGACACGCCGCTGGAATTCATCGTTCATATAGCAGAATCTCAGTTTGGGCTTGTACTGGATACGCCGCTGGATTTTGCTAATCGCTAAGTGACGAATTGATAGCACTTCGGTAAATGAACTATTTCGGTTCTTTAGTTGCTTGGAGCCGTTCATTCTCTCTTCACATGCACATACCATCGCACACATCACACTCACATACATACAGCAAAAATACAGTTCATCGATCAGAGGGAGCTTTGAAAATCGTTGCAGCACCTTAATTGCGCTTAGCCCGAGTTTAGTGGATTCGAGTTGTTCAATTTGTCTCTCTGCTGTAGAGTAACGGCTCACGCTTGCATTTCAGCTCACATACTAGCTCCCACAATAAAAATTTACCTCGAATGTATTTACCCAAGTTTTCCGGATGCTACTCAGAGTATAAAAACTTTATTGGTTTATTCATAGATCTCATAGATAGCGATCCAACTCTTATCGACGTCGAAAAATTTAATCACCTGTTGTCATGCCTGGAGAAAGAAGCGTTGGGGACCGTGAAAGCATACCAAATAACTGAGACCAATTACCCAAAGGCACTATCCGCCTTAAATCGGGTGTACGACAATCGGTGTTTAATTTTTTTTGATTGTATTTTACTCCTCTTCGACATTCCCTCAATGCAGGGTCCGTCTGCCTTGTCACTGCGTCACATGATAGATACTGTCACAGCTATTTACGAATTCTTGCTTTCACTAGGCAGTGACAAAGTAATAGCAAATGCAATGCTCATACACATCGTCATGACCAAAGTGGACGCAAAAACTAAGTCTAAATGGGAAGAAAGTTTAGACTTTCAAAACATCCCCCTTTGGCAGGGCTGCCAAGATGCACTCAATAAACGCTACCAACATTTAGCAGCAGATGAAGCTACGTGAAGCACGCAAAGGTCTCGTAAGCTAGGGCGGCCAAATTCTTTAAAGAACTTTAGTAAAACTTCCTTGTCCGTTGCCAATACTACTCTAACACAGGATTCAATATGCTATTATTGCAAAGCTGTAGATCAATAAATTCACGCGTGCAGTTCGTTTGTGGCCGCAACGGTCGCTACACGATTCAAATTCGCTAAGACATTCCCATTGTACATAAACTGCCTAAGGAAAGGGCATTCCGTTCTTTCGTGTCAATCCTCTAAGTGCCGCGTGTGTTCGAAGCCACATCATTCACTGCTTCATAGATACAGCTCCGACTCTTCACCGTCAGAGCTAGCTTCAACTCAAGAGCCGATTGTGACACAACCATTGACCACACCTGCCGTCCACCGCGTCTACCCCTGTTCACTTCAACAAAAAAAAGCCTTGAAATTTCATTATCATTATGCTGTTTTTCTGTGAGTGAATTTTTGCAGTCTGACAATTGCCGATTGATTCATGTGTCAGTTGTTACTCAGTCAGGACAGGACGCGACAGGAAAACTCATGAATAAGACAAGATCAAAGCACCAAAGGCGGTCTGCCAGAACGTCAAGAAACTTGTCAATATTTTGATTGCTGATATATCAAGTCAAGTGTCCCCGAGTAATTCCAGGATGGGATTACAAGCCGGCTTACCGAATTCCGCCTCCTCGGGCAGGAAGTAGACTCGCGATTCCTCCTCGTATAGCTCCATTGCCCATGGCACAGTTTTGATTATTTTTTTTGGCGAGTCGGTGTATCCTAATTAGGATTTACCCCCAAAGCTGCACCTTAAAATAGTAGCTTGTTTCAACTGTTGTTTATGAGCCGCAGTTCATCTTGTGTGGAAACATTGTCCTGAATCTTGAATAAGAATCAAGTTTTCTCTGACGAATAGTCGAGGTGTGAAAGGATGAAAGGTTTCGCATTGAAACCATTACTTCCTCAATAATATTTTCATGTTTTATTGGCCAAAGTATACGGCAACGTAATATGTGGGTGGTTTCAAACAAAAATAAAGGAAGCTCATTGTGTTTAATGCGATCCAGACGTCTTATCTTCTTTATTCCCCTCATCAGAAGGGGCTAACTCACAAACCTTGCATGTGTAGGTGTTCTCGTCCTGGCTGCTGCAGAAGGGGTGCGCAGGATTCGCCCCGCATAGGATGCAGTACATCAAACTTCCAGAAAATACGTATCGACTTTCACATATGCAGCGCTCGGCGGTGCACATCTGATCCCTTTGAGTCTGCTCCACATAAGCATTCGGATCAGATTCCCAGGAAGCGTCACTAAACGGAACAGGCGAATAGTACTATCGTATCGTTTCAGAATTGAAGCTGGAACTTACCTATTTGGCACTGAGATCCCGCGCAGAGCTACGTCATTAAATACAGTGTTGTTGTTGCACAACGGGCATTTGAAAAAGTATCCGGCTGAGTTTGCATACGACTGAAGGCAGTGTCGGTGGTACCATCCATTCCGGCAGCAGGGTGAGTGGAGCATGGTGCTCACATTAAACCGTTCCTCGCTCCCAGCCAGGCGATCTTGGCATATGACACAGTCTTCGTCGGGAGCGGGGCGGTAGCGGTAGCTGCGCACATGCTGGTGGCAGTATGATTTGAAGGTTCCGCGAAACTCGCTCTGGGTCATGTTGTCGTAACCGCACTTGGTGTGAAAGGTGCGTCGGCATGCTGGATGGCAGCATCCTATATTCGCTCCCGGTTCGTGGCAATAATAACAGGTCAAAGAGCGACAGCGCTCGGCCTCCGCAACGATGTCATCCGGCATGAAGCACAGGATTCCTTCGCCATCGGAGCCACACTGCTTCAGATTTGAGCTCAAATACTGCAACAACGCGTAAAGTTCCGCGTAAAGTAACATTCGAACTCATTCGCGGCACAGAAACTCACCAAACAATTTGTATGCATCCACATATTCTCGTGTTCCTTAACTGCCCCGAAAATTAGATCGTCCTTTTCATAGCTACGGCACAGCACGCACGGCGCCATTATGTGTTTTCCCTTTTGTTCCCTTGTGTTCGGTTCATAAAAAAAATATCTCCCCAACCGAATTGTAGGTGCACATCAAAAGAATAACAATTTGATTGTGAAGTTTCCAGCTCGGGCGACCGACCCGCCAAAAGTATTTATCAAAGGTGACTCCGTTCGGCAGTGTTGGGAAGTGAACGAAAAAGTGTTCGTACAGCCTACTATTGCTATCGCTACTCAAAACAAGAAACGGTCTTTGGAATATATTTATTGAAAAATAAATTTTGATACCATGTATTTGCGAAATTCAAAAAAAGAACTGAAATTAGCTAGGATATGCAATTTATTTCGCCTAGTAGGTAGGCCATTTCTAAGAGGACTTTTCATCGATGCTATCAATATTCTATTCCCGCTATGTGGCATCACTGTTGCAGTAATTTATTGATATAAAACAGTGGTCGGCACCACAATACATTGATATTATTTTACCGCATTAGTGTTAGTAACGAATAGCAGAAAGTAGGCTGTGAGCATGACGTTTCACACATTTATACTGTGTGTGTGTGGCAGAGCTCGGGCAGAGAAATTTCCTATGCCCCCGAGATAGGGCCGTGACGACCTCTGATATAAAACCAAACAATTTCGCTGTTGCAACAAGTGATTTTGAATTTGAAAATCATTCTGCAGCCATGTCGTTGTCCCGACTGAACTGGCTCCCACCGCGACTGGTAGGTGTCGACTGGTCAACCCTGGCCGGCTGATAGGACATGCTAGCCATGCGAGGCGGGCGGGAAGACCGGCTTGTCGTTCTTGGCTGGGCGACCACGGGCTGGGCAAAGTCCTCCGACTGCAGGTTTAGCTTGTTGATCAGGCGCTGCAAAGAAAAGATTTAAAAGGTTATCTGAAATGGGTACATGGGGTCAGGAAGCCCTGAAGCAGTAATAAGTAACAAGAGATCCTACGATGTGGTCCAATCCCTGCTGGTTATGGCTATGGGGCTCTTGGAAGCAATGTTCTCGGTTAAGGCCAGAGCGCCGCTCAGCAGCGACTCCTTGTCGGGGAAGACGCCGCTGACCAGGCCCGAGGAGTGGGACTCGGCTGCCTCGAAGCGGCGTCCGGTGAAGCACAGCTCTCGGGCCAGCGACTGGTTGCCCACTGCCTTGGGCAAGCGCTGCAGGGTACCCATCGGCGGCCATGCCGATCTCCACCTCCTTAACCTGGAAGTAGGCGTCCTCGTGCAGTAACGGATGTCAGCGGATGTGATCAGGTCGACGCCGGCTCCGATGCAGGCTTTGTGTACCGCTGTGATCACCGGCTTGGGACAGTGTTCCAGACTGCTAATCGAATCCTGGTACAGACGGATCATCCGCTCCGCAGCTGCTGGCTCAGGTTCATCATGTCGTTGAGATCGATCTTCAGGATAGATGGCGTTGGGGCTGCATCGGGGCGGCTGTGGCTCGAACAGCTGAATGTGTAAACACTCAAGTGAGAGATGAAATCGAAGACAGTCCGAGTTCAATGACTTCGGACTTTGACCGGCCCGCCTCGCATGGCTAGCATGTCCTATCAGCCGGCCAGGGTTGACCAGTCTAAACATAATCTAAACAACGACAAGCCGGTCTTCGCGAAGCTCTAGACCACACCAGGGAAGATTTCTGATCGAATTTTAAATTTTATTTGGCCATTTACTCATTTAAAGTAAAAACCAACTTATTTTTACATCAATTGTACGAAGATGTGCCGGAACAGCGACGAGCGAGGAATTTGGGGACTGGCTGCTGCTTTTCGGCCTGCTGCTCCTTCTTCTGCTGCTGGCAGAGCTTTTCAAGCGCGCGCGAGTCCTTGACGCAGGACGCGGTGAGAATCTCAACCTGACCCTTTTCGTTAATCAGCAGGTCGTCCTCGATGCGGATGCCGATACCGCGGAACTCCGGCGGCACATCCTTGCAATCGGGATTGATGTAAACGCCCGGCTCCACGGTGATAACCATGCCCGGCACTAAGCGCTCGCCGCGCGACACATGCGGCGAATCGTGGACATCCATGCCGAGGTAGTGGGAGACGTGGTGGGGACAGAAGCGGTAACCCTGCTGGGCCAGGTCCTTGACGTCGGTGATCGACTTTGACACCTGGCTGATCTCCTGCAGGTACTTGCCCAGCTTGAAGCAGGTGCTCTCAAACAGATCGACCAGGGTTTCGCCCCCGTGCCCCATGATTATGTCGATGATGTCTAGCTGCAGCTGGTGGAGCATCTCGTAGAGGGTGCGTTGCGGATCCGTGAAGACTCCGCTGGCCGGCCAGGTGCGGGTGATGTCGGTGTAGCCGCCGTACTCGCAGCCGGCGTCCATTAGCCCCGTGTCCTTCTCCCCACTATTTGGTTGTTGGTTACGTAGTGGATAACGGTGGCGTTCTTTTCGGAGGCCACCACTGGGCACTTGAAGTCGATTGAGGCGAACAGGTGGTTCTCCGACAGGCCGGCTCTCGGCCATCACCTCGTTGAAGGAGTGGGAGGCTATGGCGCAGGTGCGGCGCATGAGATCCATTTATGCGGGGGATTTGATCAGCCGCAGTCCCCCAATGAAGGAGTAGGTCGGCAGGAGTAGGTCATGGCCGCATGAAGAGCTCGGAGCGCACGGTCTTTCTCATCCATGCACTATGGGGAATTTGACCAGTTTTTGTGACAAAAACCCATTTTCTGAAAGTCGGAAAATTAAAATAAGTTTCAGTTTAACGTATTCCAAATTCACCAATCTTCAGTGGTGCATAACAAAAATTTTGATAGAGTGCGCCAAAACAAAGGAATCAGCTGACAAACACAGCTGTTGCAATTGCAAAGCACAGGCGACTAAAACATTAAGTTTTGTTAACAAAGTTTGAGAGGCTAGAATTAAAAATCTAAACAATATAATAACTTTTTTTTAAATGAATGTAGAGAAAGGCATCCGTTGACTTCATTACATTATAATTAAATTCACTTTATTGTTCGGTTAATATAGTTTAGTTCACTTAGTTTAACATTTCCAATTTACTGAGATACACGCGACCTTCCTCTGCTGATGCTCAATCTTTACTCTGCTCTCCTTTTGCATGCTTTTTAACACTAAAGAATAGTGTGACGGAACTTAACAACTTATCGATTACAAAATGGGACTGCCAATCCTACATTCGGCTATTCTGACAATTTATTCGACCCGAATGAGGACGACCACAACTTCATTTATTCGGCGACAGTGTTTGTTTTATTTGGACCTTCATCATCTCCTACCTTTTCGACGAGGTATCGACCATGTCTCAACTTACGGGTCACGGTGTACGGCCCTAAATACTTCTTCTTCAACTTTAACCCTGCACCAAACTGCGTTCTTTTAATAGCTACTAAATCTCCAAGTTTGTACTCAGACTCTGGCTTCCTTGATTTGTTGAATGACCTGCGATTCTCGTCCTGAATCTTTGCGATGTTCTCCTTAGCTTCCTTTCGAATCATCTTCTCTTCCTGTAATTCCTTTAGGAAATCTTCCTCTAACAGCTTTTCTAACTCTTTATCGAACTTGGTCTTCATGTTGATCCCGGTAAGAATCTTGAATGGAGCTATCTTGGTACTTCTAGGTGGGGAGGAATTAATAAACTGTTGAACCCTGCCTACATGCTTATACCAAGCTTTAGGGTCTTCTGCACAAAGTTTTGTCAATATAGTGATGACGATCCTATTGATACGCTCTACTTGACCGTTGCCACGTGGCACTCCTGTGGCTACCAACAAATGCTGAATATTGTGATCCTTACAGTATTCCTGAAAAACATTGGCTGTGAATGCCGTTCCACGATCCGTGATTATACGACTTGGGTTACCGAAAACTTCAGCCTGCCTTTCCATTCTATCCACTACTTCGTCAGCGCCAGTACTCTTAGTGGGATAAAGCCACACAAATTTAGAGAAAGCGTCGACTACTACTAACACATGATTGTATTGTTTCTTTGTCATGTCCATGGGGCCAATGTGGTCAATATGATAGGTCTGTAACGGTTCGTCTGCCTTGTTTATCGCGTTTAAGAACCCCTCTTTTTTTCCCATACTTAGCCTCGCCAACTATGCACTCTACACAGGACTTCACTATAGTTTGAGCCTTCTTCTCTAAATCTGGGATGTAATAATCGCGCTGCACCAAGTCAATTGTCTTTTTTACACCAAAGTGTCCTTGTCGGTGAGCTGTGTTGATTATTTCGTTCTCCATGGCTGATGGGATCAGTATGAGCTCTTTGATAGAATCCTTGTGGAGAACTTCGTGCTTCAGATAGAAGTCATCGTAGGTATTTGTTTCTAGGACCTTACAAATGGCTTTTATCCATTCATCCTGACGTTGAGCTTGTTGAATTCGGTGTCTGACTGAATCTTGTAGCAACAAGGTATGTACTCGGCTTAAGGCGTCGACATGTTTCATCCTTGTGCCTGGACGATGCTCTATTATGTACTCAAAGTCTTGTAAAAACATGGCCCAACGAGATACTTTTACTGGGACGTCATTCTTCCGCATGGTCATAGCAAACGCATTGCAGTCAGTGACGATCTTAATCTTTCTCCCCAGCAAATAGATTCTCCATTTCTTTAGAGCTTGTACTATAGCGAGTACTTCTAGCTCATAAGAAGGATATTTCTCCTCGGCATCTGTTGTCTTGCGGCTCATGTACTCTACTGGGTGGAATTCTTGATCAGCTGAATCCTTTTGAAGAAGGACTGCTCCATATCCGTACATGCTTGCATCACAATGGACTTCTGTTGCACTCTTTTGATCGAATAACTTCAGTACAGGCGAACTTGTCAGGGATACTTTTAATTGCTTAAAAGATGCTAACTCTTCCGCGCCCATCTTAAAGGATGTGCCCTTTCTAAGCAAGTTCGACAATGGTCTGGCAATAATAGCGAAGTCTTTCACAAATCTTCGGAAATAGGATGTTAAGCCAAGATATCGTTGAACTCCTTTTTTGTCTCGCGGGACCGGAAAGTTTTCGACTGCACCAGTCTTTTCTGCTGATGGTTGGATAGTTGCGTTTTCGACTATATAGCCTAGGACTATGGGTGAAGCGTATTCGGAAACACTTTGACGAATGATTCCTTCCTTCAGCCAATCCCTAATCTGCTTGTCAACTTTCTCAGTTTCCTCGTACGGTAAGCGCCTAGGTCTCTGATAGACTGGGATTTCATCTGTGAGGAGCAATTTCATTTCTACTGGGCTTGACTCTGGCTTTAATGGCTTGTAATTTTTAACTAATCCAACCACTGTTGATCTTATGTCGGTGCTCAAGTGAAGCAGATCTAAATCTGGAACAATTTCTTCAATGAAATTAGATGCCATTAATTGATCGAAAGTTTCTGTCAAGTCTGAAATGCTAGTGGAAGTCGCATCTACGGCCACATTTTGATTGACACTATAATGAGTGAGATCTATGTCGTGGCTTGGACTATTTTCATCTCTACCTAAAGTGGGATCGGAGATATGGTCTACTGAATGGTCTACTGAATGAACTGCGTGGAAAACGACTCCTTTTGCTCCAATTGTAGCGGTTACCATATTAAGGACATCGCTACCGATCACACCTTCATAAAGGGTATCATTATCACGCACTACATGAAAGCACATGTCAACGTCCACGTCATCTAACTTCGTCGCAACTGTGAATGAGCCTAGAGTGTATATCTTCTTACCACCTATTCCCACAAGTTCCTTAATATCAGGTTTGAGAATATCAGGATAAATTCTAGTGTACGCTGTCTCGGAAATGGTACAAATATCGCTGCCAGAATCGAACAAAGCCCTAATCTGGTCGTTGCCAATGTTAATGATTTTAAACGCTCTGTTAAAAGTTGACTGTAACAGCTGCTGAATGTTTGAGTTTTCATTTTTCACTTCCTTACGAGCTTCCTTGGTACCGCATTGATTTGGCTTGTGACCTATCTGATTGCATTTGAAACATTTTATACCTACTTCCTTACAATCCTTGGCAATATGATTGCTGCCACCACACTTAAAGCAACGTCTGCCATCTTGGTTAGTTTTGACTAAAGTATTGTCAAATTTTGGTTTTGGCTTAAACCCCTGACTCGCGCAAATCTTCTCGTAAACCTTAAGCTTCTCACGAAACTCCTTAAGATTGGACGCCTGGTACAGACAATTTTTATTTTGTTTCGAGTCTGGTATACCCTCCACTATGTATTCTATAATACTTTCTTCGTCCAACTTTGACTGATTTGCTAATGCAGTCATACTGTAGAAGTATTCTAGCAAACTCTCTTTCTGCGTTTTCTTCCTGTTTTCGAGCATCTTGTGCACCTGTTTTGCTGTAAGCTTCTCCCCAAATTCATTTTTTAGAGCTTCTTTTAATTCATCCCAATCATTTATTCCTGGTTGGCTACCTAAGAATAATTTTGCAGCTCCCTTTACCAACTGTCTACCGTAAATGAATTTTTGAAGATCAGTCCACCCAACTGCAATAGAATTAAGCTCGAAGTCTGCAAGCCATTCATCAATAACTGGAGAACCGTTTCCAGTGAATGCTGAAAGTGAATCTTCAATATCTCTCAATGTGAACGCCATGGCTGAGGGTTGAGAATTAGAAAAATCGGACTCTAAGACGTTGGTTTCCTCGTACACTGACTCCTCTGAAATTTCTGAGTTTTCCTCTTGGTCGATATTTTCCCCCTCAAAATAGGAGATGAGTCTTTCCTGCAATACAGCTTTGACGCCTGAACTTGGTAATCTTAATTCTCTTAGTTTGTCTCTCAGCTCTGCAACAGAAAATCGTGTGATCTCTTCAACATTCATATCTTCTACACTTACATAACTTATTTTATAATACTTTTCTCTCAGATTAATACAAGTGAACAATTTAATGGGAATAAAATATTGTTTACGTTACAATAAATTGTTTTTGTTTAACCTCAACTTCGTGGTGTCAAGTAAATAATGCTTGTATGAATTTATACTTGCGAACCGCCTGCTGTCTCTCGTCTTTTGTTGCTCATCTCTGATCACTGCTTTTCAAATTCGTCTCGTTGAACTAAAAGCTGCTGCCGTTGTCCTCTCTGATGACTGCTTCTCGAACTGCTTTTCGAACTGCTTATCCACGTCGTCTTCACTCGCGCCTTCAGTGTCGCCTTCAACTCCAGTGACGTCACTTTGCCCCCCCTGACCACACCTCCCTGTATCTCTATTCCGTCGTAATCTTCATCTAATTTATTTTTCCACCGTTTCCTCCTGGTCAAGTTGTCGCTTCAGCCATTATTGTCGCTCTCAGCGACAACGGATCCCATAAACGCCTTTCGTCGTCTTCCGTTAGCAATTTTCTTGTCGCCACAGAACCAATTTTGCTCTCACACTCGGAAAATTTGTAGTTTTGTAGTTTGTAGTTTTGTAGTTCCAGAATTTCACAATACTTGGCAAAACTTGGTGGAATTGCGCAATATGAAAATTCTCAGCTCTTCTGGAAGGTTTTTTGTCTCATAATCTCTTCAGTTTTATAACTTTTACTTTCTCCATTTAGTTTTAGTCATTAAACTGCGATCGATGGATTCTTAGCACAAAAAACTTGATGGTTGTTTGGCCTGATACGCGGCCTGATACTCAAATTGGCACGTGTTTGGATTGCATCCCGGACGAGCCCCCAAAATTGTAGAGAAAGGCATCCGTTGACTTCATTACATTATAATTAAATTCACTTTATTGTTCGGTTAATATAGTTTAGTTCACTTAGTTTAACATTTTACTTAGTTTAACATTTCCAATTTACTGAGATACACGCGACCTTCCTTTGCTGATGCTCAATCTTTACTCTGCTCTCCTTTTGCATGCTTTTCAACACTAAAGAATAGTGTGACGGAACTTAACAACTTATCGATTACAAAATAGGACTGCCAATCCTACATGAATATCATTCTGTGTGGCTTGTACTATATATGTTTGTGATCGTCATTTGTAGAATAGAATCGTGTTGTCCCCGTAATCGAGCAAAAATGTAAGTAGCCTTGCCACTCCATATTTTGGATGAAGTCTCATGTTCCATAAGGGATTTAAAATGAGTCTAGAAGAGTCCATCGACAAAACCTATTGTATGTTGTAGAGTATTAAATTCTTGTTCGAATAAATGTAACTTTAAATACCCCTTTTTTCGATTATGCGAGAATTTTTCATTTTTAGAACATAACCTTAATTTGGCAAACACAAATTTTTTTTGCGAAATGTTTCGAAGCAAAGGAAAAAGTTGCAGAGGAGAAGGCTGTCTTTTATTTTATTAAAGATTCCAACTCAGGAGTGAATTTTGAAGAGTATAGCGATATCGTAGACCAAGAGAGTAAAAAATTTTGCTACCGCTTGACGCAAATGTGGAAGAGGTGCTCTTCTATCTTAAGACAGTAGCGCCGGAATCATGCAGTTTGGCTGAATTCAAAAACTCTTACATTTTCCGAAAATCAAGAAGCCTGTAGGCCAACACTGCCTTTTCATTCGAAGGGAAATATATCTCGCAGAAAGCACGCTGTCTGCCTCCAGACTTGTAGTCCAGACGTATTTCTGCGAGCTACAGGTCCTTCTGATCCGATAATTTTCGCTAGTGAATTTAGATAGAAAAATATAGCAACAGAAAATGTGTCTTCCATTTGAGGTTTTGGGCCTATTAGAGGGCTAATCAAATCCCGACGACACCACGGCGGGTGAGGATGAAAGCTCTTTTGATAATGTGAATTTTGAACATCAATATAATATTGATTTGGAGAACAAAGAGCTGGACCTTTGTCTTCTATACATTATTAATTGTCTTTCATTACAGGGGCACACTGATGCTTTAGATGGATTTTCTTCTTAAAACTGTAAGACATTGTTAAAGGCGTGCCACGCCCACCATTTTCTATGAAATACAACAAAATACTGTCACAGAACTAGTTAATAAGTACTCTAAAAATCTGCAGAAATTTACATTAGCTAACAAAAAAAGAGGAGGTGCCACGCCCTCTATTTTCTTATTGGTAAAAGATATTGGTCAATATAACCCCATGCAAAAAGCAGAAGTCAAATATCTTGCTCCGATCTTGAGTTATTAATTTTGTCACAAAAATTGGTCAAATTCCCCCATAGTGCCATGGTGATAAGGAGCACAGCATCCGGTTCCAGGCATCCAGTCAAATAGTAAAAGTCAGAGTTCTGCCAAAATACGTACGGCATTTTTCGGCTCATGTACTTCTTGCTTGCCGCTCCAACAACGACCTGGAACAAGGAGGATCACTCAGAGTACGATGCGGAAACCCGAAGGTCCTGGACTCACCATGTGGCAGGCGCTGACGTGGCCACTGAACACTAACCCAAAACTACAAGCATAGGTCCGGAGGTTCTGCATCAGTTTGGTCCTACGCTCGCAGAACTTGCTCTGTTCCACACCCGGCACCAGCTCCTGGGGGCGAATGAGGTGCGGATGCGACAGCGCTGTGGGCTGGCCCAGGCTGCCCTTGTGCTCGAGCAGGATCTAGGAATTGCGGACTCCCGTGGCAGTCAGTTGCTTGCTGGTGCTGTTGCTCCTAGTTGAACTGGATGTGCAGGAACTGGAGGAGCTGGCGGACGTCGCTCTGGAAAGGCCCGACAAGACGCTGAAGGTACTCCCTGTTGGGCGGTGGGTCAAGGGCCTTAAGGCATTCATGGTGGTGGGGATCCTTGACTAGCCGCTGGAAATCGACGAAATTGTCACATAAGTGAACCAGAATCGTCAGTAACCTAACTGATAAAATGATAAAAGCAAATACAGAAGATGACAGCGCTGCCAGATGACAGCCAGCTACTCTTTTTTGTTATCGATAACCTAGATTTGAAAGCTTTGGGGGCTCTTATTTGAATTTTAGTTTCTACAGCAGAGGTCGGCACCCCAATACATTGATATTATATTACCGCATTAGTGTTAGTAACGTATAGCAGAAAGTAGGCTTTGAGAATGACGTTTTACACATTTATACTGTGTGTGTGTGGCAGAGCTCGGGCAGAGAAATTTCCTATGCCCCCGAGATAGGGCCGTGCCGACCTCTGTTCTACAGTAGTTCATCTAAATTTTATTCTGTGAAATATGGACAGCTCAATCAGATTAACCCTCTCATGCCCGATGTTGCATATACGCAACATTGTATTTATGAGCCTCTATCTCCCGTATTTTAATTATTTTTGTTTTGATTCTTTCGCAGAAAAATAGCTGCATGTGTTGAGTGAGATTATACACATTTTTTCGGTAGCCAGCTACACACGCGTTCAGTTTGTAGCTATTTTCCCGATAGTGTAGCTGACAAATTCATTAGGCAAAAAAAAGTTTGAAAAGTTTGGTTTTTGAAAAGTGTTAAATTAACATTAAAATAATTACTTTATCCTAATACCAAGTTTAGCAACTTTATAAAGAAAGGTGTGTAGGGGGCGTGGGTTCCGCAAAAAGATTCCAGAATGGGGTTGAAAATTAGAAGTCGGGGCGTCTTCAGTGTAAGTGCAAAAAACGCGTTCAGCTTTATTGGGCTGCTTACATCAGATTGACTTAAAAACTAGTACAAAAAGAGATCGACGACAACCAACGAGCGAGAAGAGAGGGCACAGAGGGGCGAGTGTGGATGCGCTCTTCAGCGCGGGTGCGCTCTTTAGCGCGGGTGCGCTCTTTAGCGCGGGTGCGCTCTTCAGCGCGGCTCTAGCTATGCGTCACTGCAGCTAGAGGGCGTACACGGGTCGATGAAGGCGAGCGCCGGGAAGTCGATGGCCGTGGATCGGCTTGTGAGTGCCGGAAAATGGCGGACGCAGGGCGAGAAGCACCCGAACCGTGCCGGGAGTTGGCGGATGACGGCCGCCTTGACGGTTAGCCTTGGAATTACCGAGAAGAATGGACGAATGTCAGCTCCTAATAACACATCGACTTGAGAGCTCTCAAAGAAGTTGGGGTCCGCCAGGGTAATATTGGGCAGCCCCTTGAGACGATCTCGCGAAATCGGATATGATGGCAGATTTCCTGCCAACTGCGGAAGACTCCTGACCCGGAAGCGAAACACACCTGCACATTCGACTGATCCTCTGAGCCGTTTGCTGGCGTAGGCGGACTTGGAGCGGTAGGCGGCATAGGCGGACTTGGAGCGGTGGCGAACGGATTGCCGCGGTGCAGGAGGGTGTGGTGTCGGCTGTGGCATGTGAAACATGTACGGGCGCTCGTGCAGTCTCGCTGCTGGTGCCCTCGGCCAAAACAGTTTAGACATAAGTGCTTCCCTGTAATGTAGTCAAAGCGCCCATTTACATCCATATTTAGGAACCGCGGACATAAGCGAATGGGGTGGTCCTCCCTCGAACAGAGATCGCAGCCCTTTTGTCCCGGAACCTCTCGAGTCTCGTGTGAATTGTGCCTCCGAGCAGGGGCAATAGGAATACCCGACCTTGGCGGAAGTTGCCCGGAGCCACTAGGCCTGACGTCGTCGATTGCCTCCAGAGTGCGATGGCGCTCTGTCAGGAAGTTATCTAATTCCTTCCATGTTGGAATTTCGGCCTTGTTATGAACGGATTGCTCCCACATGGAAAGTGTGACTTTGGGGAGCTTTGACGAAATCATAAACACCAGAAGGCAGTCCCAAGCTTCAACATTGATGGCGGACATTGCTAGGGCTGTCAGACAACTCTGAATGGTGGCTTGGAGCTCCTTCAGCGCGACCCCGGACTCTTGCGAAATAGCCTGGAGGTTGAAAAGGATTTTCAACTGGCTATTGACCAGTAGCCGCCAGTTCTCAAAGCGGTCTGTGAGGTTTTGCCAAGCGACGACAAACCCCTCATGGGTAAGCGGAGCCTTGGAAACAATGGCGTGGGCGTCACCTTTCAACCTTTCTACCGGGGTGAGCCGCGAGTTTTGGATGTAAATGGCCGTAAACAAGTCTCGGAAGGTGGGCCACCGGGAGGCAATTTTCTCCCGAAGCTGGGCAATACACCTCGAATAGACCGAGTAACAGTAGCTGTACTTCGATTCCAGCACTGTCGAGATGGCCGCATTGTCGTCGGACTCGGCTAGCAAATCGGAGCAGCTCTCATAGCTTTTCTCCACCTTCTCCCACAGTGCCCGAATTTGGTCCCGATGGACTTCGCACATGTATTGGGAGCCCACTTCCGTTTCTCTGGCGGCCGGAGTATTTATGTTGGCCTCAAATTGGCTAACTCGATCTGAAGTGGCGATGAACTTCTTCGACTGACTTGCGCAATAGGTGGCTCGAACGAAGCGGTAGCCGGTCACTAATATGATGAGACCGGTGAGATCTCGGACGAAATGCGATTGCAAAGCCAAGTGGGAATTAGTAGCGCCGATGTCGAGAGGGACGTCGGATGCGGCACAATTCGGATGTGGGAGAAACTTCAGGAAGCCAAAAACCAGATGGGCCAAGGTTTGTCGAGATTCTAGGCGGATGTTGCCTGATGCGGAGTAGAAGCAGCGTTAGGAAAAAATGACGGAACGGAAAATGGACAAGGACCGGAAAATTCGTGCTCGTTCGGAAAAATAATTGATGACTGTCTATATATGTATATTTCGACCAGTATGGCTCGTACGTATGTAAATATTTAATTCCTAACTATTTTCGAATTGGCGGAGCCGGAACGGTGGGCTTGACCTTGGCTTGAATTTAACACAGAGAGAAAATAAATAATTAATTTTTGCCTAATTGTCGGATTTAATTATTATGGAGACAGACGGGTGGGGATGAAAATCTCAAGTTTTAATCAATTGAGGTTAATTATCCCGAAGCTGGAACGGTGGAATTGAAACCGCGGCTCGATTCTGACAGAAGATCGACAAATAAATTATTTATTTATAATTTTTTTTATAATTAAATTTTCAACGAGTGGCCGGAAAGGTGAATTAAAAAACCACTGGCCCTTTGCTCGAACGGAAAATAACAAGTTAATAAATTTTCGTAGTTATAATTATAAATACATGAATTTATAGTTAATTGATTTTTTTTGTTTAATTTATTTGGTTATATATTTCCTGAAATTGGAGGCAGAAAATATTTAGAAATATATGGGCATGCATGCAAGTAGGGCAAGGGCATGTAGGGCATATGATGGCACAGTGAAACGTCGATAAGTGGACTGTATAAATTAATTTTTATCGGTTATATATTTCCTGAAACTGGAGTCAGAAAATATTTGGAAATATATGGACATGCATGCAGGTACGGATATATGTGAGGGCATGTGGGCATATATTGGCACAGTGGAGCGTTGATAAGTGGACTGTATAAATGGAGGAACAGAGAAGTTATGTGGTGTAAAAAATGACACTGATTGGGGAAGAAAAGAAACAAATATTACGACAGCGGCGGACTGTTCGGTGAATTTGGAAATTTCCGGTAATAATTCACACCGGCTGGCTAATATTAATTATGCCTTCTTTTTTGTCACCACACAAGTTCACTGTTCACTTGCGAATTTTTCGCGGGATTAATTGCACAAAAACAAAATATGTATGTGTGTATATGTATGTGGGTGCACGTATGCCTCGTCCGTTGGCAAGCGAATGGGTAACGGAGAGGGCCGAAAACGGCGAGGAATATGGGCAGCACACAAAACAGAGACGAATGGAAAAATTTGCAGAATTTGCAGACGAAGAGTGAAAATCTCAAACTGCCGTTGCGTAGGAAAACTCGGACTTGGAGTTGACACGGAGGGAAAAACAATCTTGCAGCAGTGTGAACGAAATTCAATGTTCGGATCACTGCTGAAGACCGGCAGAGAGACGGAGACGGAAAAAAATGTACTTATCTTTTGGCGGAACAATGCCGAGAACTGCTGGTGGACGATCCGGCTCGAAGGACCAAAATGTGTAGGGGGGCGTGGGTTCCGCAAAAAAGATTCCAGAATGGGGTTGAAAATTAGAAGTCGGGGGCGTCTTCAGTGTAAGTGCAAAAAACGCGTTCAGCTTTATTGGGCTGCTTACATGAGATTGACTTAAAAACTAGTACAAAAAGAGATCGACGACAACCAACGAGCGAGAAGAGAGGGCACAGAGGGGCGAGTGTGGATGCGCTCTTCAGCGCGGGTGCGCTCTTTAGCGCGGGTGCGCTCTTCAGCGCGGATGCGCTCTTCAGCGCGGATGCGCTCTTCAGGTGAGCGGCACAACGGCCCCTCACCTAAACAAAAGGTAAGGGAGTATTTAATACAAAACCCCGCATGAAAATATTATTTAGTTTGTTTGTAATTTGCTTATGTTTTCATATACGTAACATCCTGTAGCTCTTGAACCAAGACACCTAGGACATGAAATTTTTGGCAGTTGATATTGGAGTCAATTCTAGCTTATATGTCTACTCAAAAAATTGTTGGCCACGCCCATGTTAAATTGGGCATGAGAGGGCTAAGAAAATAAAACAAATAAAATTAAATATTTAAAAAAATGGATTGCGGAAAAGAAATTGTAATTTTGGTTTTCTTTTTTGGTTTTTTGGTAGGTATTTACCAAAATATGGATGTATTTTGGTAAATAAATACTTAATATGTTTACAAGTTATGTATCAAAAACATGAATAAACTTGTAAGGATACTCCGTTTTTGAAGCAAGCTTAATCACATTCCTATCGAAAATAGTGTCCAGCTATCGATAAATTAAATAATCGTTGTGTTAGCGTCCGTAGAAAAGCTATGAAGTTTTGTCAAACTTGATTTTATTTTATACAAACTTTTCTACTCAATTTTGAAAATCTGTTCAACTATTTAAATTTTTGCGTAAAATCATGTCTAGCGATGTAAATGCTTTGCCCGCTGCACCGGCGATTCCCGGCGTCACTAAACCATCCTCTTCTCTCCACTCGCAGTGCTTTGTGCCTCGGCTGCCGGTGGACAGCGAGGCGATTAGATTCCACGACTGGGCCATAAGGTACGAGAAGTCGCCCATCCTCAAGAGCATCTGGAAGCTGGGCAGCATTCAGTGCTGCGACAAGGAGGACGCGAACGTGCCAGACATGGTGTTCCACAAAAACAAGCTGATCCTCTAGCACAAGGACGGAGCGCTGCTCGATTTCAAGCCCATGGATGCCCTGGCGTTAGTGGCCAACGGCAAGCAGCCGCTGAAAGTGGCCTGCGCTCAGGAATGGCGCAAAACCAGGTGGGTTTAAAAAAAAACTTGAGCCACAAGGTGAATCATCTTATCTTTGCACTCCTTGGCTACTCCAGTTTTAATTTTCTCGTAAATTCTGTCATACATATCAGGAACGATTTTTGGGGTAATATACGTCCGGCTTGGCAGTTTATAGCGGGGTAAAGCTTGTTCTAAGAGTCTGATAAATCCGGTACTTTCCACTATGGACAATGGCTCGTTGTCGAGTGCAATAATTTCGGCTTCTAAATAATACGACTTTATCGATTTGCCATCATTTATATCCCAGACCACTTTCCTTTCGTAAAATTCTGCCATATTCAATTGCTTTTTTGCTACTGAAGATGAACTTGTCTCCGCAACGGCTAAAGGAACTGTAGTGGGCTCAACAGCGTCCTTGTCTTTATTCAAAGTTCTAAATCAGTGGTCGGCACCCCAATACATTGATATGATTTTACCGCATTAGTGTTAGTAACGAATAGCAGAAAGTAGGCTGTGAGCATGACTTTTCACACATTTATACTGTGTGTGTGTGGCAGAGCTCGGGCAGAGAAATTTCCTATGCCCCGAGATAGGGCCCGTGCCGACCTCTGCTCTAAATTCATCTGGATTTTTTGATTTTTAATGATTTTTCACAGCAGAAGTACCTAGAAAGAGTAAATTAGATATAAATAAATAAAATAAAAAAGGTCATTAATGATTAATCATTAACTTTACTCAAAATAATATGCGCCTTACAACCACATAGATACTCGTACCTAGATTATCAATAAGTTACATATTAATTTTTCGCAACTTAAAATAAAAATTTTCTTTTGTAAAAAAATTTTACCTAAATTGTTGAAAACCCGGGTTTTCATAACTTTTTGTAGAGTTTTTTAGGTTAAACAAGAAGAGAAGAGATCCGGACACAATATCTTTTGTCTTGTTTAGATAAGACATTACTTTTGTTCCCATCTTTTCCGCCAATTTGGCAAAATTGAAAGAATGTATACAGAGAAATCGCACATCAACGTTTTCTTTTCTATTTGTTTGGCTGCTTAATTAAATAACGAGAAAGGAAAGTTTGCAGTTAAAACCGGATATATATCGCAAACATCGGATATAGTTGGCCGATCCTTATGATTACATCATAATAAAACCAATTAATTACAACAAAAAATCTAAAAAAAAGTCCCAAGCTTCTATCTTCAAAAACACGAAAGTTGGGTAATTTCCGATCGTTCAGTTATATGGCAGCTATAGGATATAATCGGCCGATCCTAATGAAATTTCGTAGGTCGGATTACCTGACCAAAAATATAATCTGCACCAAGTTCCAGCTTTCTATCTTCAAAAACACGAAAGTTGGGTCATTTCCGATCGTTCAGTTATACGGCAGCTATAAGATATAGTCGGCCGATCCTTATGAAATTTGGCATGTCGTAATGTGTTGCCAAAAATAGCTCTCATGTCAAATTGGAAGCCTCTAACTTTAAGAACACCAAAGTTATACCATTTCCGATCAATCAGTTATATGGCAGCTATAGGATATAGTCGGCCGATCCGAGCCGTTCCGACTTATATACTGCGTGCAAAGGAAAGAAGGGTGTGTGCAAAGTTTCAAGACGATAACTTCAAAACTGAGAGACTAGTTCGCGTAGAAACGGACAGACAGACAGACGGACATGCTCATATTAACTCAGGAGGTGATCCTGATCAAGAATATATATACTTTATAGGGTCGGAGATGTCTCCTTCACTGCGTTGCACACTTTTGGGCAAAATTATAATACCCTCTGCAAGGGTATAAAAACATGAAACACATGAGACAACACAAAAGACAAGACAAACCTAAAACAATCATGCCAAAAACTTTGCTAAAACACAAAGCTAAACATTAGTAGAAACGGACAGTCAGACAGACGGACATGCTCATATCAACTCAGGAGGTGATCCTGATCAAGAATATATATACTTTATAGGGTCGGAGATGTCTCCTTCACTGCTTTGCATACTTTTGGACAAAATTATAACACCCTCTGCAAGGGTATAAAAACAACGAACCAATCATTCAAGTCCTTAAATAAATCTGCGGTATCACATGAGTTTTCCACATCATAGCCCAACTCGTAGCATCGCCTAATGGAACTCGCTGTCGTGTGCGGAAACAATTGAGTTGCCAACTTCATTTTTTGTTTACCAAGCGAGCCAACATTTAAATGGTTATCGGTAATCTTAAATAAGATGGACGGATCAGACTTAGCGCTGTGGCTAATTGCCTGTTGAACTGTCATCTTTGTTAAATTTTTACCATTGATAAACAATCCATTATCGATGTAGTGGTTTCAAACCAACTTAATTAAATGTGGTGTATCCGAAAATATATACATATATTTTTTAATTGATCATCCGCTGGATGATTAACCAAGTTTTTTCTAAAAAAATAATAGTTAAGTAAAATCTTTTCGTTGCATCGTTATCTATCTTTTCGTTATCTATTGGTTTCTGCATGTCGAGATAATAGTGCAGCATCAGTTCTGTGAAGTCTTTTTACAGCTTTTAATTCTAGCATAGTTAGAGCTAGATTTGCATATGGAAGCTTAGACACTAGCTCGCATTCGCTTAAGAGATAAGGCTAAGATATCATAAGCCTAAATTTATAAAAAGTAAACTCGTTATACCCTTGCAGAGGGTATTATAATTTTGGTCAAAAGTGTGCAACGCAATGAAGGAGACATCTCCGACCCTATAAAGTATATATATTCTTGATCAGGATCACCTCCTGAGTTGATATGAGCATGTCCGTCTGTCCGTCTGTCCATCTGTCTGTCTGTTTCTACGCGAACTAGTCTCTCAGTTTTAAAGCTATCGTCTTGAAACTTTGCACACATCCTTCATTCCTTTGCACGCAGTATATAAGTCGGAACGGCCCGGATCGGCCGACTATATCCTATAGCTGCCATATAACTGATTGATCGGAAATGGTATAACTTTGGTGTTTTTAGAGCTGGAGAGTTCAAATTTGACACAACAGCTATTTTTGACAAAATAATACGACATGCCAAATTTCATAAGGATCGGCCGACTATATCCTATAGCTGTCATATAACTGAACGATCGGAAATGACCCAACTTTCGTGTTTTTGAAGATAGAAAGCTGGAACTTGGTACAGATTATATTCTTGGTCAGTTTATCCGACCTACCGAATTTCATAACGATCGGCCGACTCATATCTTATAGCTGCCATATAACTAAACGATCGGAAATGGTT
>JAECYA010000525.1:12500-30039 GCA_018153455.1 Drosophila parabipectinata | reverse complement strand
ATATGCATATAACATATATGAAAATATATGAATATATATAAAAAATATATATGGATATGAAAATATTTATATGTATATGGAATATATGGTAGGTGATGGTGTTAGCCTACCATATAATATATAATATAATAATTTAATTATATTATATTAAATATGGAAATATTAAAAATATTAAAAATATTTTCATATGGATATGCAATCGTATGGATATCCAAATATGTGTGGGAAAGTCATACTTTCCATACAATAAATGACCGGATTGACGAAACCGTGTTCAAAAAGGTATATAGGGTAGGTGGTGTTCAGCCTGCCAATATAATATTAAAATAATATTATATTAAACAGAAGACCGCCAGTATTAATATATGAGCATATGGTTATGAATACATATGCATATAACATATATGAAAATATATGAATATAAAAAAATATATATGGATATGAAAATATTTATATGTATATGAAATATATGGTAGGTGATGAGGATAGCCTACCATATAATATATAATATAATAATTTAATTATATTATATTAAATATGGAAATATTAAAAATATATTAAAAATATTAAAAATATTTTCATATGGATATGCAATCGTATGGATATCCAAATATGTGTGGGAAAGTCATACTTCCCATACAATAAATGACCGGATTGACGAAACCGTGTTCAAAAAGGTATATAGGGTAGGTGGTGTTCAGCCTGCCAATATAATATTAAAATAATATTATATTAAACAGAAGACCGCCAGTATTAATATATAAGCATATGGTTATGAATACATATGCATATAACATATATGAAAATATATGAATATAAAAAAATATATATGGATAAGAAAATATTTATATGTATATGAAATATATGGTAGGTGATGAGGATAGCCTACCATATAATATATAATATAATAATTTAATTATATTATATTAAATATGGAAATATTAAAAATATATTAAAAATATTAAAAATATTTTCATATGGATATGCAATCGTATGGATATCCAAATATGTGTGGGAAAGTCATACTTCCCATACAATAAATGACCGGATTGACGAAACCGTGTTCAAAAAGGTATATAGGGTAGGTGGTGTTCAGCCTGCCAATATAATATTAAAATAATATTATATTAAACAGAAGACCGCCAGTATTAATATATAAGCATATGGTTATGAATACATATGCATATAACATATATGAAAATATATGAATATAAAAAAATATATATGGATAAGAAAATATTTATATGTATATGAAATATATGGTAGGTGATGGTGATAGCCTACCATATAATATATAATATAATAATTTAATTATATTATATTAAATATGGAAATATTAAAAATATATTAAAAATATTAAAAATATTTTCATATGGATATGCAATCGTATGGATATCCAAATATGTGTGGGAAAGTCATACTTCCCATACAATAAATGACCGGATTGACGAAACCGTGTTCAAAAAGGTATATAGGGTAGGTGGTGTTCGGCCTACCAATATAATATTAAAAATAATATTATATTAAACAGAAGACCGCCAGTATTAATATATGAGCATATGGTTATGAATACATATGCATATAACATATATGAAAATATATGAATATAAAAAAATATATATGGATATGAAAATATTTATATGTATATGAAATATATGGTAGGTGATGAGGATAGCCTACCATATAATATATAATATAATAATTTAATTATATTATATTAAATATGGAAATATTAAAAATATATTAAAAATATTAAAAATATTTTCATATGGATATGCAATCGTATGGATATCCAAATATGTGTGGGAAAGTCATACTTCCCATACAATAAATGACCGGATTGACGAAACCGTGTTCAAAAAGGTATATAGGGTAGGTGGTGTTCAGCCTGCCAATATAATATTAAAATAATATTATATTAAACAGAAGACCGCCAGTATTAATATATAAGCATATGGTTATGAATACATATGCATATAACATATATGAAAATATATGAATATAAAAAAATATATATGGATATGAAAATATTTATATGTATATGAAATATATGGTAGGTGATGGTGATAGCCTACCATATAATATATAATATAATAATTTAATTATATTATATTAAATATGGAAATATTAAAAATATATTAAAAATATTAAAAATATTTTCATATGGATATGCAATCGTATGGATATCCAAATATGTGTGGGAAAGTCATACTTCCCATACAATAAATGACCGGATTGACGAAACCGTGTTCAAAAAGGTATATAGGGTAGGTGGTGTTCAGCCTGCCAATATAATATTAAAATAATATTATATTAAACAGAAGACCGCCAGTATTAATATATAAGCATATGGTTATGAATACATATGCATATAACATATATGAAAATATATGAATATAAAAAAATATATATGGATATGAAAATATTTATATGTATATGAAATATATGGTAGGTGATGGTGATAGCCTACCATATAATATATAATATAATAATTTAATTATATTATATTAAATATGGAAATATTAAAAATATATTAAAAATATTAAAAATATTTTCATATGGATATGCAATCGTATGGATATCCAAATATGTGTGGGAAAGTCGTACTTCCTATACGATAAATGACCGGATTGACGAAACCGTGTTCAAAAAGGTATATAGGGTAGGTGGTGTTCGGCCTACCAATATAATATTAAAATAATATTATATTAAACAGAAGATCGCCAGTATTAATATATAAGCATATGGTTATGAATACATATGCATATAACATATATGAAAATATATGAATATATATAAAAAAATATATATGAATATGAAAATATTTATATGTATATGGAATATATGGTAGGTGATGGTGTTAGCCTACCATATAATATATAATATAATAATTTAATTATATTATATTAAATATGGAAATATTAAAAATATTAAAAATATTTTCATATGGATATGCAATCGTATGGATATCCAAATATGTGTGGGAAAGTCATACTTTCCATACAATAAATGACCGGATTGACGAAACCGTGTTCAAAAAGGTATATAGGGTAGGTGGTGTTCAGCCTGCCAATATAATATTAAAATAATATTATATTAAACAGAAGACCGCCAGTATTAATATATGAGCATATGGTTATGAATACATATGCATATAACATATATGAAAATATATGAATATAAAAAAATATATATGGATATGAAAATATTTATATGTATATGAAATATATGGTAGGTGATGAGGATAGCCTACCATATAATATATAATATAATAATTTAATTATATTATATTAAATATGGAAATATTAAAAATATATTAAAAATATTAAAAATATTTTCATATGGATATGCAATCGTATGGATATCCAAATATGTGTGGGAAAGTCATACTTCCCATACAATAAATGACCGGATTGACGAAACCGTGTTCAAAAAGGTATATAGGGTAGGTGGTGTTCAGCCTGCCAATATAATATTAAAATAATATTATATTAAACAGAAGACCGCCAGTATTAATATATGAGCATATGGTTATGAATACATATGCATATAACATATATGAAAATATATGAATATAAAAAAATATATATGGATAAGAAAATATTTATATGTATATGAAATATATGGTAGGTGATGGTGATAGCCTACCATATAATATATAATATAATAATTTAATTATATTATATTAAATATGGAAATATTAAAAATATATTAAAAATATTAAAAATATTTTCATATGGATATGCAATCGTATGGATATCCAAATATGTGTGGGAAAGTCATACTTCCCATACAATAAATGACCGGATTGACGAAACCGTGTTCAAAAAGGTATATAGGGTAGGTGGTGTTCGGCCTACCAATATAATATTAAAATAATATTATATTAAACAGAAGACCGCCAGTATTAATATATGAGCATATGGTTATGAATACATATGCATATAACATATATGAAAATATATGAATATAAAAAAATATATATGGATATGAAAATATTTATATGTATATGAAATATATGGTAGGTGATGAGGATAGCCTACCATATAATATATAATATAATAATTTAATTATATTATATTAAATATGGAAATATTAAAAATATATTAAAAATATTAAAAATATTTTCATATGGATATGCAATCGTATGGATATCCAAATATGTGTGGGAAAGTCATACTTCCCATACAATAAATGACCGGATTGACGAAACCGTGTTCAAAAAGGTATATAGGGTAGGTGGTGTTCAGCCTGCCAATATAATATTAAAATAATATTATATTAAACAGAAGACCGCCAGTATTAATATATAAGCATATGGTTATGAATACATATGCATATAACATATATGAAAATATATGAATATAAAAAAATATATATGGATATGAAAATATTTATATGTATATGAAATATATGGTAGGTGATGGTGATAGCCTACCATATAATATATAATATAATAATTTAATTATATTATATTAAATATGGAAATATTAAAAATATATTAAAAATATTAAAAATATTTTCATATGGATATGCAATCGTATGGATATCCAAATATGTGTGGGAAAGTCATACTTCCCATACAATAAATGACCGGATTGACGAAACCGTGTTCAAAAAGGTATATAGGGTAGGTGGTGTTCAGCCTGCCAATATAATATTAAAATAATATTATATTAAACAGAAGACCGCCAGTATTAATATATAAGCATATGGTTATGAATACATATGCATATAACATATATGAAAATATATGAATATAAAAAAATATATATGGATATGAAAATATTTATATGTATATGAAATATATGGTAGGTGATGGTGATAGCCTACCATATAATATATAATATAATAATTTAATTATATTATATTAAATATGGAAATATTAAAAATATATTAAAAATATTAAAAATATTTTCATATGGATATGCAATCGTATGGATATCCAAATATGTGTGGGAAAGTCATACTTCCCATACAATAAATGACCGGATTGACGAAACCGTGTTCAAAAAGGTATATAGGGTAGGTGGTGTTCAGCCTGCCAATATAATATTAAAATAATATTATATTAAACAGAAGACCGCCAGTATTAATATATGAGCATATGGTTATGAATACATATGCATATAACATATATGAAAATATATGAATATAAAAAAATATATATGGATATGAAAATATTTATATGTATATGAAATATATGGTAGGTGATGGGGATAGCCTACCATATAATATATAATATAATAATTTAATTATATTATATTAAATATGGAAATATTAAAAATATATTAAAAATATTAAAAATATTTTCATATGGATATGCAATCGTATGGATATCCAAATATGTGTGGGAAAGTCATACTTCCCATACAATAAATGACCGGATTGACGAAACCGTGTTCAAAAAGGTATATAGGGTAGGTGGTGTTCAGCCTGCCAATATAATATTAAAATAATATTATATTAAACAGAAGACCGCCAGTATTAATATATAAGCATATGGTTATGAATACATATGCATATAACATATATGAAAATATATGAATATAAAAAAAATATATATGGATATGAAAATATTTATATGTATATGAAATATATGGTAGGTGATGGTGATAGCCTACCATATAATATATAATATAATAATTTAATTATATTATATTAAATATGGAAATATTAAAAATATATTAAAAATATTAAAAATATTTTCATATGGATATGCAATCGTATGGATATCCAAATATGTGTGGGAAAGTCATACTTCCCATACAATAAATGACCGGATTGACGAAACCGTGTTCAAAAAGGTATATAGGGTAGGTGGTGTTCGGCCTACCAATATAATATTAAAATAATATTATATTAAACAGAAGACCGCCAGTATTAATATATGAGCATATGGTTATGAATACATATGCATATAACATATATGAAAATATATGAATATAAAAAAATATATATGGATATGAAAATATTTATATGTATATGAAATATATGGTAGGTGATGGGGATAGCCTACCATATAATATATAATATAATAATATTTATTATATTATAATAAATATGGAAATATTAAATTATTTTCATATGGATATGGATATGGATATGGATATGGATATGGATATACATATTCATATGGATATACTAAAATATACTGAAATATACCGATGAGTATATTTAGGTGAGGGTAAAAAGGCAAATAAATACCCAGCTTGACGAAAGTGTGTTCAAAAAGGTATATAGGGTAGGTGGTGTCGTCCTACCAATATAGTATATTATTTATATTATATGAATATACTAAAATACCGATGAGTATTTTTAGGTGAGGGAAAGAAGGCAAATAAATACCCAGCTTGACGAAAGTGTGGTCAAAAAGGTATATATGGTAGGTGGTGTAAGCCTATCTATATAATATAACATACTATATTATATATTATATATACACTATATTGTATACTTAGATAATATCGTTGAAGCGTCTACGTCTTATTATAAATTATAATTTGACAAGTTTCCAATTATTATCGTTAATTTCTGGTTCTAGGCAAATAAAAATTTCTTTTTATTATATCCTAGTAAGTATATGGAATTAAATTTAATTTCATATACGTATATGATAATAGTAGTAATATTATTATTATTATTATTGTATAAATAAATATGAATAAACTATATATATAAAAATATATAAATATATGAAAATTAAAAAGTGCTTAGTTTTATATCATATAAAACTAGACTTTTATATACAAAGAAAATAAATTTTAAATTTATTATCAAAATACATATGCGATAATTTTATTATAAAATTAAGCAGATATATATATGTGAATATATACAAATTGTTGTATGTGAAAATATAAAGATATTTTAGAATTAAATATATGCATAATATTGTATTTTATTAAAAAAAATATTAAAGAAGGCTTATATAAATAAAAAGACCGCCCGCTCATATAAATACCCTAACACAAACGAGGGTTTAAGAAAAAGCCATGAAAAAAATATATACCCTGAGGTGTATGCGTTGGGCACCCGAGGGATATATTATAAATATATATATATATATATATATATTTTAATAAATGAACGAATATTGAATGCCATATAATAATTGGCCAAATTCGTTAATATTTTAATTTATACAAATATTTGCAATATTTATTTTCTATATATCAATATGAAAATGAAATATATCAAAGATATAAACATTATTCTGGTTGATCCTGCCAGTAGTTATATGCTTGTCTCAAAGATTAAGCCATGCATGTCTAAGTACACACGCATTAAAAGTGAAACCGCAAAAGGCTCATTATATCAGTTATGGTTCCTTAGATCGTTAACAGTTACTTGGATAACTGTGGTAATTCTAGAGCTAATACATGCAATTAAAACATGAACCTTATGGGACATGTGCTTTTATTAGGCTAAAACCAAGCGATCGCAAGATCGTTATATTGGTTGAACTCTAGATAACATGCAGATCGTATGGTCTTGTACCGACGACAGATCTTTCAAATGTCTGCCCTATCAACTTTTGATGGTAGTATCTAGGACTACCATGGTTGCAACGGGTAACGGGGAATCAGGGTTCGATTCCGGAGAGGGAGCCTGAGAAACGGCTACCACATCTAAGGAAGGCAGCAGGCGCGTAAATTACCCACTCCCAGCTCGGGGAGGTAGTGACGAAAAATAACAATACAGGACTCATATCCGAGGCCCTGTAATTGGAATGAGTACACTTTAAATCCTTTAACAAGGACCAATTGGAGGGCAAGTCTGGTGCCAGCAGCCGCGGTAATTCCAGCTCCAATAGCGTATATTAAAGTTGTTGCGGTTAAAACGTTCGTAGTTGAACTTGTGCTTCATACGGGTAGTACAACATACAATTGTAGTTAGTACTATACCTTTATGTATGTAAGCGTATTACCGGTGGAGTTCTTATATATGTTTAAATACTTGTATTTTTTCATATGTTCCTCCTATTTAAAAACCTGCATTAGTGCTCTTAAACGAGTGTTATTGTGGGCCGGTACAATTACTTTGAACAAATTAGAGTGCTTAAAGCAGGCTTCAAATGCCTGAATATTCTGTGCATGGGATAATGAAATAAGACCTCTGTTCTGCTTTCATTGGTTTTCAGATCAAGAGGTAATGATTAATAGAAGCAGTTTGGGGGCATTAGTATTACGACGCGAGAGGTGAAATTCTTGGACCGTCGTAAGACTAACTTAAGCGAAAGCATTTGCCAAAGATGTTTTCATTAATCAAGAACGAAAGTTAGAGGTTCGAAGGCGATCAGATACCGCCCTAGTTCTAACCATAAACGATGCCAGCTAGCAATTGGGTGTAGCTACTTTTATGGCTCTCTCAGTCGCTTCCCGGGAAACCAAAGCTTTTGGGCTCCGGGGGAAGTATGGTTGCAAAGCTGAAACTTAAAGGAATTGACGGAAGGGCACCACCAGGAGTGGAGCCTGCGGCTTAATTTGACTCAACACGGGAAAACTTACCAGGTCCGAACATAAGTGTGTAAGACAGATTGATAGCTCTTTCTCGAATCTATGGGTGGTGGTGCATGGCCGTTCTTAGTTCGTGGAGTGATTTGTCTGGTTAATTCCGATAACGAACGAGACTCAAATATATTAAATAGATATCTTCAGGATTATGGTGTTGAAGCTTATATAGCCTTCATTCATGGTAGCAGTAAAATGTTTATTGTGTTTGAATGTGTTTATATAAGTGGAGCCGTACCTGTTGGTTTGTCCCATTATAAGGATACTAGCTTCTTAAATGGACAAATTGCGTCTAGCAATAATGAGATTGAGCAATAACAGGTCTGTGATGCCCTTAGATGTCCTGGGCTGCACGCGCGCTACAATGAAAGTATCAACGTGTATTTCCTAGACCGAGAGGTCCGGGTAAACCGCTGAACCACTTTCATGCTTGGGATTGTGAACTGAAACTGTTCACATGAACTTGGAATTCCTAGTAAGTGTGAGTCATTAACTCGCATTGATTACGTCCCTGCCCTTTGTGCACACCGCCCGTCGCTACTACCGATTGAATTATTTAGTGAGGTCTCCGGACGTGATCACTGTGACGCCTTGTGTGTTACGGTTGTTTCGCAGAAGTTGACCGAACTTGATTATTTAGAGGAAGTAAAAGTCGTAACAAGGTTTCCGTAGGTGAACCTGCGGAAGGATCATTATTGAATGAATCTTATCCGTTATTAAAATATTTATTATATATAAATATATAAATAAAAATTACCCAAAAATAAAAGACATATATATTATATTGAATATATAGACCATTTGTTGTCTTCAATATAAATTGCGTGTATATTTAATTAATATACATGCGTTGCGTGATGTATTGTTCATATTAAATTATGCGCATACATTGATAAATGCAACACCTAAAATATACATTGTTGTACCTGATATACAGGTTAATGCTTTATATAATATTAAAACAATATAAATTATATTTATATTGATTATATAAAACTAAGACATTTCGCAACAATTATTTTAGGTATAAAAATAACTTTATTGAAGGAATTGATATATGCCAGTTAAATGGTGTATTTTTAATTTCTTTCAATAAAAACATAATTGACGAATTGTATATTTATATATATTTATAAAACTCTAAGCGGTGGATCACTCGGCTCATGGGTCGATGAAGAACGCAGCAAACTGTGCGTCATCGTGTGAACTGCAGGACACATGAACATCGACATTTTGAACGCATATCGCAGTCCATGCTGTTATGTACTTTAATTAATTTTATAGTGCTGCTTGGACTACATATGGTTGAGGGTTGTAAGACTATGCTAATAAAGTTGCTTATTATTATATATTTTTATAATGATATGCATATGGTATATTATTGGATATATTTATATATTCATAATATTAAATATAAAAGCAATTATCTCAAATATTTATAAAAGAAAAAATGAAGATATACAATTCTTTCTTTTTTCAATTCAAATAATACTGAGAAATGTCTAGCATAAAAAAAATTAAATTTTTTTAACTAGAATTGTCTCTTATTTAAAGATGCGAAAATTGAAAATATATCAAATATATTGTTCTTCATAGAGATATATTGTTTATATATATATATACATTGCTTTATACAACCTCAACTCATATGGGACTACCCCCTGAATTTAAGCATATTAATTAGGGGAGGAAAAGAAACTAACAAGGATTTTCTTAGTAGCGGCGAGCGAAAAGAAATCAGTTCAGCACTAAGTCACTTTGTCTATATGGCAAATGTGAGATGCAGTGTATGGAGCGTCAATATTCTAGTATGAGAAATTAACGATTTAAGTCCTTCTTAAATGAGGCCATTTACCCATAGAGGGTGCCAGGCCCGTATAACGTTAATGATTACTAGATGATGTTTCCAAAGAGTCGTGTTGCTTGATAGTGCAGCACTAAGTGGGTGGTAAACTCCATCTAAAACTAAATATAACCATGAGACCGATAGTAAACAAGTACCGTGAGGGAAAGTTGAAAAGAACTCTGAATAGAGAGTTAAATAGTACGTGAAACTGCTTAGAGGTTAAGCCCGATGAACCTGAATATCCATTATGGAAAATTCATCATTAAAGTTATAATATTTAAATAATATTATAGAAATAGTGTGCATTTTTTCCATATAAGGACATTGTAATCTATTAACATATATAATTTATCATAAAATATGACTTATAGTTTATTCAAATTATTATGCTTGCATTTTAACATAGGATAAATGTCATTAATTTGATAAAGTGTTGATAGATTAATAAGAATACAGTGCGTTAATTTTTCGGAATTATATAATGGCATAATTATCATTGATTTTTGTGTTTATTATATGCACTTGTATGATTAACAATGCGAAAGATTCAGGATACCTTCGGGACCCGTCTTGAAACACGGACCAAGGAGTCTAACATATGTGCAAGTTATTGGGATATAAACCTAATAGCGTAATTAACTTGACTATTAATGGGATTAGTTTTTTAACTATTTTATAGTTAATTAACACAATCCCGGGGCGTTCTATATAGTTATGTATAATAATATTTATATTATTTATACCTCTAACTGGAACGTACCTTGAGCAGATATGCTGTGACCCGAAAGATGGTGAACTATACTTGATCAGGTTGAAGTCAGGGGAAACCCTGATGGAAGACCGAAACAGTTCTGACGTGCAAATCGATTGTCAGAATTGAGTATAGGGGCGAAAGACCAATCGAACCATCTAGTAGCTGGTTCCTTCCGAAGTTTCCCTCAGGATAGCTGGTGCATTTTAATGTTATATAAAATAATCTTATCTGGTAAAGCGAATGATTAGAGGCCTTAGGGTCGAAACGATCTTAACCTATTCTCAAACTTTAAATGGGTAAGAACCTTAACTTTCTTGATATGAAGTTTAAGGTTATGATATAATGTGCCCAGTGGGCCACTTTTGGTAAGCAGAACTGGCGCTGTGGGATGAACCAAACGTAATGTTACGGTGCCCAAATTAACAACTCATGCAGAAACCATGAAAGGCGTTGGTTGCTTAAAACAGCAGGACGGTGATCATGGAAGTCGAAATCCGCTAAGGAGTGTGTAACAACTCACCTGCCGAAGCAACTAGCCCTTAAAATGGATGGCGCTTAAGTTGTATACCTATACATTACCGCTAAAGTAGATGATTTATATTACTTGTAATATAAATTTTGAAACTTTAGTGAGTAGGAAGGTACAATGGTATGCGTAGAAGTGTTTGGCGTAAGCCTGCATGGAGCTGCTATTGGTACAGATCTTGGTGGTAGTAGCAAATAATCGAATGAGACCTTGGAGGACTGAAGTGGAGAAGGGTTTCGTGTGAACAGTGGTTGATCACGAGTTAGTCGGTCCTAAGTTCAAGGCGAAAGCCGAAAATTTTCAAGTAAAAATAAATATTACAATTATTGTGAAAATTATATACTTGAATAATTTTGAACGAAAGGGAATACGGTTCCAATTCCGTAACCTGTTGAGTATCCGTTTGTTATTAAATATGGGCCTCGTGCTCATCCTGGCAACAGGAACGACCATAAAGAAGCCGTCGAGAGATATCGGAAGAGTTTTCTTTTCTGTTTTATAGTCGTACTACCATGGAAGTCTTTCGCAGAGAGATATGGTAGATGGGCTAGAAGAGCATGACATATACTGTTGTGTCGATATTTTCTCCTCGGACCTTGAAAATTTATGGTGGGGATACGCAAACTTCTCAACAGGCCGTACCAATATCCGCAGCTGGTCTCCAAGGTGAAGAGTCTCTAGTCGATAGAATAATGTAGGTAAGGGAAGTCGGCAAATTAGATCCGTAACTTCGGGATAAGGATTGGCTCTGAAGATTGAGATAGTCGGGCTTGATTGGGAAACAATAATATGGTTTATGTGCTCGTTCTGGGTAAATAGAGTTATAATCATTTATGGTTGTAACTTGTTCCCCGGATAGTTTAGTTACGTATCCAATTGTGGAACTTTCTTGCTAAAATTTTTAAGAATACTAGTTGGGTCAAACCAATTAGTTCTTATTAATTATAACGATTATCAATTAACAATCAATTCAGAACTGGCACGGACTTGGGGAATCCGACTGTCTAATTAAAACAAAGCATTGTGATGGCCCTAGCGGGTGTTGACACAATGTGATTTCTGCCCAGTGCTCTGAATGTCAAAGTGAAGAAATTCAAGTAAGCGCGGGTCAACGGCGGGAGTAACTATGACTCTCTTAAGGTAGCCAAATGCCTCGTCATCTAATTAGTGACGCGCATGAATGGATTAACGAGATTCCTTCTGTCCCTATCTACTATCTAGCGAAACCACAGCCAAGGGAACGGGCTTGGAATAATTAGCGGGGAAAGAAGACCCTTTTGAGCTTGACTCTAATCTGGCAGTGTAAGGAGACATAAGAGGTGTAGAATAAGTGGGAGATATTAGACTTCGGTTTGGTATCGACAATGAAATACCACTACTCTTATTGTTTCCTTACTTACTTGATTAAATGGAACGTGTATCATTTCCTAGCCATTATACGGATATATTTATTATATCTTATGGTATTGGGTTTTGATGCAAGCTTCTTGATCAAAGTATCACGAGTTTGTTATATAATCGCAAACAAATTCTTTAATGAGAGATGCATTCATGTATTATCGATTTGAAAATTTGGTATAACTCCAATTACTCAGGTATGATCCAATTCAAGGACATTGCCAGGTAGGGAGTTTGACTGGGGCGGTACATCTCTCAAATAATAACGGAGGTGTCCCAAGGCCAGCTCAGTGCGGACAGAAACCACACATAGAGCAAAAGGGCAAATGCTGACTTGATCTCGGTGTTCAGTACACACAGGGACAGCAAAAGCTCGGCCTATCGATCCTTTTGGTTTAAAGAGTTTTTAACAAGAGGTGTCAGAAAAGTTACCATAGGGATAACTGGCTTGTGGCGGCCAAGCGTTCATAGCGACGTCGCTTTTTGATCCTTCGATGTCGGCTCTTCCTATCATTGTGAAGCAAAATTCACCAAGCGTTGGATTGTTCACCCATGCAAGGGAACGTGAGCTGGGTTTAGACCGTCGTGAGACAGGTTAGTTTTACCCTACTAATGACAAAACGTTGTTGCGACAGCATTCCTGCGTAGTACGAGAGGAACCGCAGGTACGGACCAATGGCACAATACTTGTTCGAGCGAACAGTGGTATGACGCTACGTCCGTTGGATTATGCCTGAACGCCTCTAAGGTCGTATCCGTGCTGGACTGCAATGATAAATAAGGGGCAATTTGCATTGTATGGCTTCTAAACCATTTAAAGTTTATTATTTATATTTTAAACGACAATGGATGTGATGCCAATGTAATTTGTAACATAGTAAATTGGGAGGATCTTTGATCACCTGATGCCATGCTAGTTACATATGAAAACATTATTTAATACAATGACAAAGCCTAGAATCAATTGTAAACGACTTTTGTAACGGGCAAGGTGTTGTAAGTGGTTGAGCAGCTGCCATACTGCGATCCACTGAAGCTTATCCTTTGCTTGATGATTCGAAATATAAAAAAAATGTAAATATGCATGTGTAAATATGTATATTTAGTATAAAAAATCGTTATATGCTATATCTAAGAAAGCATATAAGGATTATAACGGGTTGTCCACGTTTCCCTACTAATTGTGGCCTACTAACTGTTTCGTCATCTTATTTAGTGACGTGAAAAATGAAAATAATATTTTTCATTTATATTGTTATAAGTCTTAAACCTTATAACGGCGGAACTTGAATTACTTTCGTATAGGTAGCCAAATTCCTCGTCATCTTATTAGTGACGTGAAAAATGAAAATAATATTTTTCATTTATATTGTTATAAGTCTTAAACCTTAAGACGGCGGGAGTTGAATTACTTTCGCATAGGTAGCCAAATGCCTCGTCATCTTATTAGTGACGCGCATGATTCAATTCAAGAGATTCCTTCTGTCCCTATTTAAAACCTCACGGATATTAAAAATATTAAACATATATTGTTATAAGTCTTAAACCTTAAGACGGCGGGAGTTGAATTACTTTCGCATAAGTAGCCAAATGCCTCGTCATCTTATTAGTGACGCGCATGATTCAATTCAAGAGATTCCTTCTGTCCCTATTTAAAACCTCACGGATATTAAAAATATTAAACATATATTGTTATAAGTCTTAAACCTTAAGACGGCGGGAGTTGAATTACGTTTCGCATAGGTAGCCAAATGCCTCGTCATCTTATTAGTGACGCGCATGATTCAATTTAAGAGATTCCTTCTGTCCCTATTTAAAACCTCACGGATATTAAAAATATTAAACATATATTGTTATAAGTCTTAAACCTTAAGACGGCGGGAGTTGAATTACTTTTTCGCATATAGGTAGCCAAATGCCTCGTCATCTTATTAGTGACGCGCATGATTCAATTTAAGAGATTCCTTCTGTCCCTATTTAAAACCTCACGGATATTAAAAATATTAAACATATATTGTTATAAGTCTTAAACCTTAAGACGGCGGGAGTTGAATTACTTTCGCATAGGTAGCCAAATGCCTCGTCATCTTATTAGTGACGCGCATGATTCAATTCAAGAGATTCCTTCTGTCCCTATTTAAAAACTCACGAATATTAAAAATATTAAAAATATTTTCATATGGATATGCAATCGTATGGATATCCAAATATGTGTGGGAAAGTCGTACTTCCTATACGATAAATGACCGGATTGACGAAACCGTGTTCAAAAAGGTATATAGGGTAGGTGGTGTTCGGCCTACCAATATAATATTAAAATAATATTATATTAAACAGAAGATCGCCAGTATTAATATATAAGCATATGGTTATGAATACATATGCATATAACATATATGAAAATATATGAATATATATAAAAAAATATATATGAATATGAAAATATTTATATGTATATGGAATATATGGTAGGTGATGGTGTTAGCCTACCATATAATATATAATATAATAATTTAATTATATTATATTAAATATGGAAATATTAAAAATATTAAAAATATTTTCATATGGATATGCAATCGTATGGATATCCAAATATGTGTGGGAAAGTCATACTTTCCATACAATAAATGACCGGATTGACGAAACCGGTTCAAAAAGGTATATAGGGTAGGTGGTGTTCAGCCTGCCAATATAATATTAAAATAATATTATATTAAACAGAAGACCGCCAGTATTAATATATGAGCATATGGTTATGAATACATATGCATATAACATATATGAAAATATATGAATATAAAAAAATATATATGGATATGAAAATATTTATATGTATATGAAATATATGGTAGGTGATGAGGATAGCCTACCATATAATATATAATATAATAATTTAATTATATTATATTAAATATGGAAATATTAAAAATATTAAAAATATTTTCATATGGATATGCAATCGTATGGATATCCAAATATGTGTGGGAAAGTCATACTTTCCATACAATAAATGACCGGATTGACGAAACCGGTTCAAAAAGGTATATAGGGTAGGTGGTGTTCAGCCTGCCAATATAATATTAAAATAATATTATATTAAACAGAAGACCGCCAGTATTAATATATGAGCATATGGTTATGAATACATATGCATATAACATATATGAAAATATATGAATATAAAAAAATATATATGGATAAGAAAATATTTATATGTATATGAAATATATGGTAGGTGATGGTGATAGCCTACCATATAATATATAATATAATAATTTAATTATATTATATTAAATATGGAAATATTAAAAATATATTAAAAATATTAAAAATATTTTCATATGGATATGCAATCGTATGGATATCCAAATATGTGTGGGAAAGTCATACTTCCCATACAATAAATGACCGGATTGACGAAACCGTGTTCAAAAAGGTATATAGGGTAGGTGGTGTTCGGCCTACCAATATAATATTAAAATAATATTATATTAAACAGAAGACCGCCAGTATTAATATATGAGCATATGGTTATGAATACATATGCATATAACATATATGAAAATATATGAATATAAAAAAATATATATGGATATGAAAATATTTATATGTATATGAAATATATGGTAGGTGATGGGGATAGCCTACCATATAATATATAATATAATAATTTAATTATATTATATTAAATATGGAAATATTAAAAATATATTAAAAATATTAAAAATATTTTCATATGGATATGCAATCGTATGGATATCCAAATATGTGTGGGAAAGTCATACTTCCCATACAATAAATGACCGGATTGACGAAACCGTGTTCAAAAAGGTATATAGGGTAGGTGGTGTTCAGCCTGCCAATATAATATTAAAATAATATTATATTAAACAGAAGACCGCCAGTATTAATATATAAGCATATGGTTATGAATACATATGCATATAACATATATGAAAATATATGAATATAAAAAAATATATATGGATATGAAAATATTTATATGTATATGAAATATATGGTAGGTGATGGTGATAGCCTACCATATAATATATAATATAATAATTTAATTATATTATATTAAATATGGAAATATTAAAAATATATTAAAAATATTAAAAATATTTTCATATGGATATGCAATCGTATGGATATCCAAATATGTGTGGGAAAGTCATACTTCCCATACAATAAATGACCGGATTGACGAAACCGTGTTCAAAAAGGTATATAGGGTAGGTGGTGTTCAGCCTGCCAATATAATATTAAAATAATATTATATTAAACAGAAGACCGCCAGTATTAATATATAAGCATATGGTTATGAATACATATGCATATAACATATATGAAAATATATGAATATAAAAAAATATATATGGATATGAAAATATTTATATGTATATGAAATATATGGTAGGTGATGGTGATAGCCTACCATATAATATATAATATAATAATTTAATTATATTATATTAAATATGGAAATATTAAAAATA
>JAECYA010000525.1:0-7500 GCA_018153455.1 Drosophila parabipectinata | reverse complement strand
AAGAGTCGTGTTGCTTGATAGTGCAGCACTAAGTGGGTGGTAAACTCCATCTAAAACTAAATATAACCATGAGACCGATAGTAAACAAGTACCGTGAGGGAAAGTTGAAAAGAACTCTGAATAGAGAGTTAAATAGTACGTGAAACTGCTTAGAGGTTAAGCCCGATGAACCTGAATATCCATTATGGAAAATTCATCATTAAAGTTATAATATTTAAATAATATTATAGAAATAGTGTGCATTTTTTCCATATAAGGACATTGTAATCTATTAACATATATAATTTATCATAAAATATGACTTATAGTTTATTCAAATTATTATGCTTGCATTTTAACATAGGATAAATGTCATTAATTTGATAAAGTGTTGATAGATTAATAAGAATACAGTGCGTTAATTTTTCGGAATTATATAATGGCATAATTATCATTGATTTTTGTGTTTATTATATGCACTTGTATGATTAACAATGCGAAAGATTCAGGATACCTTCGGGACCCGTCTTGAAACACGGACCAAGGAGTCTAACATATGTGCAAGTTATTGGGATATAAACCTAATAGCGTAATTAACTTGACTATTAATGGGATTAGTTTTTTAACTATTTTATAGTTAATTAACACAATCCCGGGGCGTTCTATATAGTTATGTATAATAATATTTATATTATTTATACCTCTAACTGGAACGTACCTTGAGCAGATATGCTGTGACCCGAAAGATGGTGAACTATACTTGATCAGGTTGAAGTCAGGGGAAACCCTGATGGAAGACCGAAACAGTTCTGACGTGCAAATCGATTGTCAGAATTGAGTATAGGGGCGAAAGACCAATCGAACCATCTAGTAGCTGGTTCCTTCCGAAGTTTCCCTCAGGATAGCTGGTGCATTTTAATGTTATATAAAATAATCTTATCTGGTAAAGCGAATGATTAGAGGCCTTAGGGTCGAAACGATCTTAACCTATTCTCAAACTTTAAATGGGTAAGAACCTTAACTTTCTTGATATGAAGTTTAAGGTTATGATATAATGTGCCCAGTGGGCCACTTTTGGTAAGCAGAACTGGCGCTGTGGGATGAACCAAACGTAATGTTACGGTGCCCAAATTAACAACTCATGCAGAAACCATGAAAGGCGTTGGTTGCTTAAAACAGCAGGACGGTGATCATGGAAGTCGAAATCCGCTAAGGAGTGTGTAACAACTCACCTGCCGAAGCAACTAGCCCTTAAAATGGATGGCGCTTAAGTTGTATACCTATACATTACCGCTAAAGTAGATGATTTATATTACTTGTAATATAAATTTTGAAACTTTAGTGAGTAGGAAGGTACAATGGTATGCGTAGAAGTGTTTGGCGTAAGCCTGCATGGAGCTGCTATTGGTACAGATCTTGGTGGTAGTAGCAAATAATCGAATGAGACCTTGGAGGACTGAAGTGGAGAAGGGTTTCGTGTGAACAGTGGTTGATCACGAGTTAGTCGGTCCTAAGTTCAAGGCGAAAGCCGAAAATTTTCAAGTAAAAATAAATATTACAATTATTGTGAAAATTATATACTTGAATAATTTTGAACGAAAGGGAATACGGTTCCAATTCCGTAACCTGTTGAGTATCCGTTTGTTATTAAATATGGGCCTCGTGCTCATCCTGGCAACAGGAACGACCATAAAGAAGCCGTCGAGAGATATCGGAAGAGTTTTCTTTTCTGTTTTATAGTCGTACTACCATGGAAGTCTTTCGCAGAGAGATATGGTAGATGGGCTAGAAGAGCATGACATATACTGTTGTGTCGATATTTTCTCCTCGGACCTTGAAAATTTATGGTGGGGATACGCAAACTTCTCAACAGGCCGTACCAATATCCGCAGCTGGTCTCCAAGGTGAAGAGTCTCTAGTCGATAGAATAATGTAGGTAAGGGAAGTCGGCAAATTAGATCCGTAACTTCGGGATAAGGATTGGCTCTGAAGATTGAGATAGTCGGGCTTGATTGGGAAACAATAATATGGTTTATGTGCTCGTTCTGGGTAAATAGAGTTATAATCATTTATGGTTGTAACTTGTTCCCCGGATAGTTTAGTTACGTATCCAATTGTGGAACTTTCTTGCTAAAATTTTTAAGAATACTAGTTGGGTCAAACCAATTAGTTCTTATTAATTATAACGATTATCAATTAACAATCAATTCAGAACTGGCACGGACTTGGGGAATCCGACTGTCTAATTAAAACAAAGCATTGTGATGGCCCTAGCGGGTGTTGACACAATGTGATTTCTGCCCAGTGCTCTGAATGTCAAAGTGAAGAAATTCAAGTAAGCGCGGGTCAACGGCGGGAGTAACTATGACTCTCTTAAGGTAGCCAAATGCCTCGTCATCTAATTAGTGACGCGCATGAATGGATTAACGAGATTCCTTCTGTCCCTATCTACTATCTAGCGAAACCACAGCCAAGGGAACGGGCTTGGAATAATTAGCGGGGAAAGAAGACCCTTTTGAGCTTGACTCTAATCTGGCAGTGTAAGGAGACATAAGAGGTGTAGAATAAGTGGGAGATATTAGACTTCGGTTTGGTATCGACAATGAAATACCACTACTCTTATTGTTTCCTTACTTACTTGATTAAATGGAACGTGTATCATTTCCTAGCCATTATACGGATATATTTATTATATCTTATGGTATTGGGTTTTGATGCAAGCTTCTTGATCAAAGTATCACGAGTTTGTTATATAATCGCAAACAAATTCTTTAATGAGAGATGCATTCATGTATTATCGATTTGAAAATTTGGTATAACTCCAATTACTCAGGTATGATCCAATTCAAGGACATTGCCAGGTAGGGAGTTTGACTGGGGCGGTACATCTCTCAAATAATAACGGAGGTGTCCCAAGGCCAGCTCAGTGCGGACAGAAACCACACATAGAGCAAAAGGGCAAATGCTGACTTGATCTCGGTGTTCAGTACACACAGGGACAGCAAAAGCTCGGCCTATCGATCCTTTTGGTTTAAAGAGTTTTTAACAAGAGGTGTCAGAAAAGTTACCATAGGGATAACTGGCTTGTGGCGGCCAAGCGTTCATAGCGACGTCGCTTTTTGATCCTTCGATGTCGGCTCTTCCTATCATTGTGAAGCAAAATTCACCAAGCGTTGGATTGTTCACCCATGCAAGGGAACGTGAGCTGGGTTTAGACCGTCGTGAGACAGGTTAGTTTTACCCTACTAATGACAAAACGTTGTTGCGACAGCATTCCTGCGTAGTACGAGAGGAACCGCAGGTACGGACCAATGGCACAATACTTGTTCGAGCGAACAGTGGTATGACGCTACGTCCGTTGGATTATGCCTGAACGCCTCTAAGGTCGTATCCGTGCTGGACTGCAATGATAAATAAGGGGCAATTTGCATTGTATGGCTTCTAAACCATTTAAAGTTTATTATTTATATTTTAAACGACAATGGATGTGATGCCAATGTAATTTGTAACATAGTAAATTGGGAGGATCTTTGATCACCTGATGCCATGCTAGTTACATATGAAAACATTATTTAATACAATGACAAAGCCTAGAATCAATTGTAAACGACTTTTGTAACGGGCAAGGTGTTGTAAGTGGTTGAGCAGCTGCCATACTGCGATCCACTGAAGCTTATCCTTTGCTTGATGATTCGAAATATAAAAAAAATGTAAATATGCATGTGTAAATATGTATATTTAGTATAAAAAATCGTTATATGCTATATCTAAGAAAGCATATAAGGATTATAACGGGTTGTCCACGTTTCCCTACTAATTGTGGCCTACTAACTGTTTCGTCATCTTATTTAGTGACGTGAAAAATGAAAATAATATTTTTCATTTATATTGTTATAAGTCTTAAACCTTATAACGGCGGAACTTGAATTACTTTCGTATAGGTAGCCAAATTCCTCGTCATCTTATTAGTGACGTGAAAAATGAAAATAATATTTTTCATTTATATTGTTATAAGTCTTAAACCTTAAGACGGCGGGAGTTGAATTACTTTCGCATAGGTAGCCAAATGCCTCGTCATCTTATTAGTGACGCGCATGATTCAATTCAAGAGATTCCTTCTGTCCCTATTTAAAACCTCACGGATATTAAAAATATTAAACATATATTGTTATAAGTCTTAAACCTTAAGACGGCGGGAGTTGAATTACTTTCGCATAAGTAGCCAAATGCCTCGTCATCTTATTAGTGACGCGCATGATTCAATTCAAGAGATTCCTTCTGTCCCTATTTAAAACCTCACGGATATTAAAAATATTAAACATATATTGTTATAAGTCTTAAACCTTAAGACGGCGGGAGTTGAATTACTTTCGCATAGGTAGCCAAATGCCTCGTCATCTTATTAGTGACGCGCATGATTCAATTTAAGAGATTCCTTCTGTCCCTATTTAAAACCTCACGGATATTAAAAATATTAAACATATATTGTTATAAGTCTTAAACCTTAAGACGGCGGGAGTTGAATTACTTTCGCATAGGTAGCCAAATGCCTCGTCATCTTATTAGTGACGCGCATGATTCAATTTAAGAGATTCCTTCTGTCCCTATTTAAAACCTCACGGATATTAAAAATATTAAACATATATTGTTATAAGTCTTAAACCTTAAGACGGCGGGAGTTGAATTACTTTCGCATAGGTAGCCAAATGCCTCGTCATCTTATTAGTGACGCGCATGATTCAATTCAAGAGATTCCTTCTGTCCCTATTTAAAAACTCACGAATATTAAAAATATTAAAAATATTTTCATATGGATATGCAATCGTATGGATATCCAAATATGTGTGGGAAAGTCGTACTTCCTATACGATAAATGACCGGATTGACGAAACCGTGTTCAAAAAGGTATATAGGGTAGGTGGTGTTCGGCCTACCAATATAATATTAAAATAATATTATATTAAACAGAAGATCGCCAGTATTAATATATAAGCATATGGTTATGAATACATATGCATATAACATATATGAAAATATATGAATATATATAAAAAAATATATATGAATATGAAAATATTTATATGTATATGGAATATATGGTAGGTGATGGTGTTAGCCTACCATATAATATATAATATAATAATTTAATTATATTATATTAAATATGGAAATATTAAAAATATTAAAAATATTTTCATATGGATATGCAATCGTATGGATATCCAAATATGTGTGGGAAAGTCATACTTTCCATACAATAAATGACCGGATTGACGAAACCGTGTTCAAAAAGGTATATAGGGTAGGTGGTGTTCAGCCTGCCAATATAATATTAAAATAATATTATATTAAACAGAAGACCGCCAGTATTAATATATGAGCATATGGTTATGAATACATATGCATATAACATATATGAAAATATATGAATATAAAAAAATATATATGGATATGAAAATATTTATATGTATATGAAATATATGGTAGGTGATGAGGATAGCCTACCATATAATATATAATATAATAATTTAATTATATTATATTAAATATGGAAATATTAAAAATATATTAAAAATATTAAAAATATTTTCATATGGATATGCAATCGTATGGATATCCAAATATGTGTGGGAAAGTCATACTTCCCATACAATAAATGACCGGATTGACGAAACCGTGTTCAAAAAGGTATATAGGGTAGGTGGTGTTCAGCCTGCCAATATAATATTAAAATAATATTATATTAAACAGAAGACCGCCAGTATTAATATATAAGCATATGGTTATGAATACATATGCATATAACATATATGAAAATATATGAATATAAAAAAATATATATGGATAAGAAAATATTTATATGTATATGAAATATATGGTAGGTGATGAGGATAGCCTACCATATAATATATAATATAATAATTTAATTATATTATATTAAATATGGAAATATTAAAAATATATTAAAAATATTAAAAATATTTTCATATGGATATGCAATCGTATGGATATCCAAATATGTGTGGGAAAGTCATACTTCCCATACAATAAATGACCGGATTGACGAAACCGTGTTCAAAAAGGTATATAGGGTAGGTGGTGTTCAGCCTGCCAATATAATATTAAAATAATATTATATTAAACAGAAGACCGCCAGTATTAATATATAAGCATATGGTTATGAATACATATGCATATAACATATATGAAAATATATGAATATAAAAAAATATATATGGATAAGAAAATATTTATATGTATATGAAATATATGGTAGGTGATGGTGATAGCCTACCATATAATATATAATATAATAATTTAATTATATTATATTAAATATGGAAATATTAAAAATATATTAAAAATATTAAAAATATTTTCATATGGATATGCAATCGTATGGATATCCAAATATGTGTGGGAAAGTCATACTTCCCATACAATAAATGACCGGATTGACGAAACCGTGTTCAAAAAGGTATATAGGGTAGGTGGTGTTCGGCCTACCAATATAATATTAAAATAATATTATATTAAACAGAAGACCGCCAGTATTAATATATGAGCATATGGTTATGAATACATATGCATATAACATATATGAAAATATATGAATATAAAAAAATATATATATGGATATGAAAATATTTATATGTATATGAAATATATGGTAGGTGATGAGGATAGCCTACCATATAATATATAATATAATAATTTAATTATATTATATTAAATATGGAAATATTAAAAATATATTAAAAATATTAAAAATATTTTCATATGGATATGCAATCGTATGGATATCCAAATATGTGTGGGAAAGTCATACTTCCCATACAATAAATGACCGGATTGACGAAACCGTGTTCAAAAAGGTATATAGGGTAGGTGGTGTTCAGCCTGCCAATATAATATTAAAATAATATTATATTAAACAGAAGACCGCCAGTATTAATATATAAGCATATGGTTATGAATACATATGCATATAACATATATGAAAATATATGAATATAAAAAAAATATATATGGATATGAAAATATTTATATGTATATGAAATATATGGTAGGTGATGGTGATAGCCTACCATATAATATATAATATAATAATTTAATTATATTATATTAAATATGGAAATATTAAAAATATATTAAAAATATTAAAAATATTTTCATATGGATATGCAATCGTATGGATATCCAAATATGTGTGGGAAAGTCATACTTCCCATACAATAAATGACCGGATTGACGAAACCGTGTTCAAAAAGGTATATAGGGTAGGTGGTGTTCGGCCTACCAATATAATATTAAAATAATATTATATTAAACAGAAGACCGCCAGTATTAATATATAAGCATATGGTTATGAATACATATGCATATAACATATATGAAAATATATGAATATAAAAAAATATATATGGGATATGAAAATATTTATATGTATATGAAATATATATTATATATAATATTTATTATATTATAATAAATATAAGTAAATTATTTTCATATGGATAT
>JAECYA010000523.1:0-14998 GCA_018153455.1 Drosophila parabipectinata | reverse complement strand
ATCCCTGAATTTTCCAACATTTTTAAGGGGCCCCCCAGAAAATTTGACAAAAAATCTAAAATATATTATGTTATGATATTGTGATGCAGATTCATGGAAAAGAGATCTACAAATTGGTTTAAGAATTCCGCTTAAGAATCGGATGATTATTGGCAAAGATATGTCCTTCGCAGGGGGCCATATTGACCATCGATGCATTTTTCAACATTTTGAAGGGGACCCCACAGAAAATTTGACAAAAATGTAAAATATATTATGTCTACTGATATTGTGATGCAGATTCATGGAAAAGAGATCTACAAATCTTTTAAGGTATTCCGCTAAAGAACCGGATGATTATTGGAAAAGATATGGCCTTCGCTGGGGGCCACATTGACCATCCCTGCATTTTCCAACATTTTGAAGGGGACCCCAAGAAAATTTGACAAAAATCTAAAATATATTATGTTATGATATTGTGATGCAGATTCAAAAAAAAGAGATCTGACAAATCGGTTTAAGAATTCCGCTTAAGAATCGGATGATTATTGGCAACGATATGGCCTTCGCTGGGGGCCACATTGACCATCCATGCATTTTTCAACATTTTGAAGGGGACCCCACAGAAAATTTGACAAAAAATCTAAAATATATTATGTTATGATATTGTGATGCAGATTCATGGAAAAGAGATCTACAAATCTTTTAAGGTATTCCGCTAAAGAACCGGATGATTATTGGCAAAGATATGGCCTTCGCTGGGGGCCACATTGACCATCCATGCATTTTCCAACATTTTGAAGGGGACCCCCAGAAAATTTGACAAAAAATTCAAAAAATATTTGGTTCTGAGATTGTGATGCAGATTCATGGAAAATAGATCTACAAATCGTTTAAGGTATTCCGCTAAAGAACCGGATGATTATTGGCAAAGATATGGCCTTCGCTGGGGGCCACATTGACCATCCATGCATTTTTCAACATTTTGAAGGGGACCCCCAGAAAATTTGACAAAAAATCTAAAATATATTATGTTATGATATTGTGATGCAGATTCATGGAATAGAGATCTACAAATTGGTTTAAGAATTCCGCTTAAGAATCGGATGATTATTGGCAAAGATATGTCCTTCGCAGGGAGCCATATTGACCATTGATGTTTTTTTCAACATTTTGAAGGGACCCCACAGAAAATTTGACAAAAAATCTAAAATATATTGTGTTATGATATTGTGATGCAGATTAATGGAAAAGAGATCTACAAATCGGTTTAAGTATTCCGTTTAAGAATCGGATGATTATTGTCAAAGGTATGTCCTTCGCTGGGGGCCATATTGACCATTGATGCATTTTTCAACATTTTGAAGGGGACCCCACAGAAAATTTGACAAAAATTCAAAAAATATTTGGTTCTGAGATTGTGATGCAGATTCATGGAAAATAGATCTACAAATCGTTTAAGGTATTCCGCTAAAGAACCGGATGATTATTGGAAAAGATATGGCCTTCGCTGGGGGCCACATTGACCATCCCTGCATTTTCCAACATTTTGAAGGGGACCCCACAGAAAATTTGACAAAAAATCTAAAATATATTATGTTATGATATTGTGATGCAGATTCATGGAAAAGAGATCTACAAATTGGTTTAAGAATTCCGCTTAAGAATCGGATGATTATTGCCAAAGATAAGTCCTTCGCAGGGAGCCATATTGACCATTGATGCATTTTTCAACATTTTGAAGGGACCCCACAGAAAATTTGACAAAAAATGTAAAAAATATTTTCTACTGAGATGGTGATGCAGGTTCATGGAAAAGAGATCTACAAATCTTTTAAGGTATTCCGCTAAAGAACCGGATGATTATTGGAAAAGATATGGCCTTCGCTGGGGGCCACATTGACCATCCCTGCATTTTCCAACATTTTGAGGGGCCCATTGAAAATCCATGCATTTTTCAACATTTTGAAGGGGACCCCACAGAAAATTTGACAAAAAATATAAAAAATATTTGGTTCTGAGATTGTGATGCAGATTCATGGAAAATAGATCTACAAATCGCTTAAGGTATTCCGCTAAAGAACCGCATGATTATTGGCAAAAATATGGCCTTCGCTGGGTCCATAAGGATCATCCATGCATTTTTCAACATTTTGAAGGGGATCCCCAGAAAATTTGACAAAAATTCTAAAATATATTATGTTATGATATTGTGATGCAGATTCATGGAAAAGAGATCTACAAATTGGTTTAAGAATTCCGCTTAAGAATCGGATGATTATTGGCAAAGATATGGCCTTCGCTGGGGTCCACATTGACCATCCCTGAATTTTCCAACATTTTTAAGGGGACCCCAGAAAATTTGACAAAAAATCTAAAATATATTATGTTATGATATTGTGATGAAGATTCATGGAAAAGAGATGTACAAATCGGTTTAAGATTTCCGCTTAAGAATCGGATGGTTATTGGCAAATATATGTTCTTCGCAGGGGCCACATTGACCATCCATGCATTTTTCAACATTTTGAAGGGGACCCCACAGAAAATTTGACAAAAAATCTAAAATATATTATGTTATGATATTGTGATGAAGATTCATGGAAAAGAGATCTACAAATCGGTTTAAGAATTCCGCTTAAGAATCGGATGATTATTGGCAAAGATATGGCCTTCGCTGGGGGCCACATTGACCATCCCTGCATTTTCCAACATTTTGAAGGGGACCCCCAGAAAATTTGACAAAAAATCTAAAATATATTATGTTATGATATTGTGATGCAGATTCATGGAAAAGAGATCTACAAATCGTTTAAGGTATTCCGCTAAAGAATCGGATGATTATTGGCAAATTTATGTTCTTCGCAGGGGCCACATTGACCATCCATGCATTTTTCAACATTTTGAAGGGGACCCCAGAGAAAATTTGACAAAAAATCTAAAATATATTATGTTATGATATTGTGATGCAGATTCATGGAAAAGAGATCTACAAATCGTTTAAGGTATTCCGCTAAAGAACCGGATGATTATTGGAAAAGATATGGCCTTCGCTGGGGGCCACATTGACCATCCCTGCATTTTCCAACATTTTGAAGGGGACCCCACAGAAAATTTGACAAAAAATCTAAAATATATTATGTTATGATATTGTGATGCAGATTCATGGAAAAGAGATCTACAAATCGGTTTAAGGATTCCGCTTAAGAATCGGATGATTATTGGCAAAGATATGCCTTCGCAGGGGGCCATATTGACCATTGATGTATTTTTCAACATTTTGAAGGGGACCCCACAGAAAATTTGACAAAAAATCTAAAATATATTATGTTATGATATTGTGATGCAGATTCATGGAAAAGAGATCTACAAATCGGTTTAAGTATTCCGCTTAAGAATCGGATGATTATTGGCAAAGATATGGCCTTCGCTGGGGGCCATATTGACCATTGATGCATTTTTCAACATTTTGAAGGGGACCCCACAGAAAATTTGACAAAAAATTTAAAATATATTATGTTATGATATTGTGATGCAGATTAATGGAAAAGAGATCTACAAATCGTTTAAGGTATTCCGCTAAAGAACGCGATGATTATTGGAAAAGATATGGCCTTCGCTGGGGGCCACATTGACCATCCATGCATTTTTCAACATTTTGAAGGGGACCCCACAGAAAATTTGACAAAAAATCTAAAATATATTATGTTATGATATTGTGATGCAGATTCATGGAAAAGAGATCTACAAATTGGTTTAAGAATTCCGCTTAAGAATCGGATGATTATTGGCAAAGATATGGCCTTCGCAGGGGGCCATATTGACCATCCATGCATTTTTCAACATTTTGAAGGGGACCCCACAGAAAATTTGACAAAAAATCTAAAATATATTATGTTATGATATTGTGATGCAGATTCATGGAAAAGAGATCTACAAATCGGTTTAAGAATTCCGCTTAAGAATCGGATGATTATTGGCAAAGATATGGCCTTCGCTGGGGGCCACATTGACCATCCCTGCATTTTCCAACATTTTGAAGGGGACCCCAGAAAAATTTGACAAAAAAAATCTAAAATATATTATGTTATGATATTGTGATGCAGATTCATGGAAAAGAGATCTACAAATCGGTTAAAGTATTCCGCTAATGAACCGGATGATTATTGGCAAAGATATGTCATTCGCAGTGGGCCATATTGACCATTCATGCATTTTTCAACATTTTGAAGGGGACCCCACAGAAAATTTGACAAAAAATCTAAAAAATATTTGGTTCTGATATTGTGACGCAGATTCATGGAAAATGGATCTACAAATCGTTTAAGGTATTCCTCTAAAGAACCGGATGATTATTGGCAAAGATATGGCCTTCGCAGGGGGCCACATTGACCATCCATGCATTTTTCAACATTTTGAAGGGGACCCCCAGAAAATTTGACAAAAAATCTAAAATATATTATGTTATGATATTGTGATGCAGATTCATGGAAAAGAGATCTACAAATTGGTTTAAGAATTCCGCTTAAGAATCGGATGATTATTGGCAAAGATATGGCCTTCGCAGGGGCCATATTGACCATCCATGCATTTTTCAACATTTTGAAGGGGACCCCACAGAAAATTTGACAAAAAATCTAAAATATATTATGTTATGATATTGTGATGCAGATTCATGGAAAAGAGATCTACAAATCGGTTAAAGTATTCCGCTTAAGAATCGGATGATTATTGGCAAAGATATGTCCTTTGCAGGGGGCCATATTGACCATTCATGCATTTTTCAACATTTTGAAGGGGACCACACAGAAAATTTGACAAAAAATCTAAAATATATTATGTTATGATATTGAGGTGCAGATTCATGGAAAAGGGATCTACAAATCGTTTAATGTATTTCGCTAAAGAATCGGATGATTATTGGCAAAGATATGGCCTTCGCTGGGGGCCACATTGACCATCCCTGCATTTTCCAACATTTTGAAGGGGACCCCACAGAAAATTTGACAAAAAATCTAAAATATATTATGTTATGATATTGTGATGCAGATTCATGGAAAAGAGATCTACAAATCGGTTTAAGAATTCCGCTTAAGAATCGGATGATTATTGGCAAAGATATGTCCTTCGCAGGGGCCACATTGACCATCCATGCATTTTTCAACATTTTGAAGGGGACCCCACAGAAAATTTGACAAAAAATCTAAAATATATTATGTTATGATATTGTGATGCAGATTCATGGAAAAGAGATCTACAAATCGGTTTAAGGTATTCCGCTTAAGAATCGGATGATTATTGGCAAAGATATGGCCTTCGCTGGGGCCACATTGACCATCCCTGCATTTTCCAACATTTTGAAGGGGACCCCCACGAAAATTTGACAAAAAATCTAAAATATATTATGTTATGATATTGTGATGCAGATTCATGGAAAAGAGATCTACAAATCGGTTTAAGTATTCCGCTTAAGAATCGGATGATTATTGGCAAAGGTATGTCCTTCGCTGGGGGCCATATTGACCATCCATGCATTTTTCAACATTTTGAAGGGGACCCCACAGAAAATTTGACAAAAAATCTAAAATATATTATGGTTCTGATATTGTGATGCAGATTCATGGAAAAGAGATCTACAAATCGGTTTAAGAATTCCGCATAAGAATCGGATGATTATTGGCAAAGATATGGCCTTCGAAGGGGGCCACATTGACAATCCATGCATTTTTCAACATTTTGAAGGGGACCCCAGAAAATTTGACAAAAAATCGAAAATATATTATGTTATGATATTGTGATGCAGATTCATGGAAAAGAGATCTACAAATCGGTTTAAGAATTCCGCTTAAGAATCGGATGATTATTGGCAAAGATATGTCCTTTGCAGGGGGCCATATTGACCATTCATGCTTTTTTCAACATTTTGAAGGGGACCCCACAGAAAATTTGACAAAAAATCTAAAATATATTATGTTCTGATATTGTGATGCAGATTCATGGAAAAGAGATCTACAAATCGGTTTAAGGTATTCCGCTAAAGAATCGGATGATTATTGGCAAAGATATGTCCTTCGCAGGGGGCCATATTGACCATTCATGCATTTTTCAACATTTTGAAGGGGACCCCACAGAAAATTTGACAAAAAATCTAAAATATATTATGTTATGATATTGTGATGCAGATTCATGGAAAAGAGATCTACAAATCGGTTTAAGAATTCCGCTTAAGAATCGGATGATTATTGGCAAAGATATGGCCTTCGCTGGGGGCCACATTGACCATCCCTGCATTTTCCAACATTTTGAAGGGGACCCCACAGAAAATTTGACAAAAAATCTAAAATATATTATGTTATGATATTGTGATGCAGATTCATGGAAAAGAGATCTACAAATCGGTTTAAGAATTCCGCTTAAGAATCGGATGATTATTGGCAAAGATATGTCCTTCGCAGGGGGCCATATTGACCATTGATGCATTTTTCAACATTTTGAAGGGGACCCCACAGAAAATTTGACAAAAATCTAAAAAATATTATGTTATGATATTGTGATGCAGATTCATGGAAAAGAGATCTACAAATCGTTTAAGGTATTCCGCAAAAAAATCGGATGATTATTGGCAAAGATATGGCCTTCGTTGGGGGCCACATTGACCATCCCTGCATTTTCCAACATTTTGAAGGGGACCCCACAGAAAATTTGACAAAAAATCTAAAATATATTATGTTATGATATTGTGATGCAGATTCATGGAAAAGAGATCTACAAATCGGTTTAAGAATTCCGCTTAAGAATCGGATGATTATTGGCAAAGATATGGCCTTCGCTGGGGCCACATTGACCATCCATGCATTTTTCAACATTTTGAAGGGGACCCCAAGAAAATTTGACAAAAAATATAAAAAATATTATGTTCTGATATTGTGATGCAGATTCATGGAAAAGAGATCTACAAATCGGTTTAAGTATTCCGCTTAAGAATCGGATGATTATTGGCAAAGATATGGCCTTCGCTGAGGGCCACATTGACCATCCATGCATTTTTCAACATTTTGAAGGGGACCCCACAGAAAATTTGACAAAAAATATAAAAAATATTATGTTCTGATATTGTGATGCAGATTCATGGAAATCGTTTAAGGTATTCCGCTTAAGAATCGGATGATTATTGGCAAAGATATGGCCTTCGCTGAGGGCCACATTGACCATCCATGCATTTTTCAACATTTTGAAGGGGACCCCCTAGAAAATTTGACAAAAAATCTAAAATATATTATGTTATGATATTGTGATGCAGATTCATGGAAAAGAGATCTACAAATCGGTTTAAGAATTCCGCTTAAGAATCGGATGGTTATTGGCAAAGATATGGCCTTCGCTGGGGGCCACATTGACCATCCCTGCATTTTCCAACATTTTGAAGGGGGACCCCAAGAAAATTTGACAAAAAATCTAAAATATATTATGTTATGATATTGTGATGCAGATTCATGGAAAAGAGATCTACAAATCGGTTTAAGAATTCCGCTTAAGAATCGGATGGTTATTGGCAAAGATATGTCCTTCGCAGGGGCCATATTGACAATCCATGCATTTTTCAACATTTTGAAGGGGACCCCACCGAAAATTTGACAAAAAATCTAAAATATATTATGTTATGATATTGTGATTCAGATTCATGGAAAAGAAATCTTCAAATCGGTTTAAGATATTCCGCTAAGAATCGGATGATTATTGGCAAAGATATGGCCTTCGCAGGGGGCCATATTGACCATCCATGCATTTTTCAACATTTTGAAGGGGACCCCACAGAAAATTTGACAAAAAATCTAAAAAATATATTATGTTATGATATTGTGATGCAGATTCATGGAAAAGAGATCTACAAATCGGTTTAAGATTTCCTCTTAAGAATCGGATGATTATTGGCAAAGATATGTCCTTCGCAGGGGCCACATTGACCATCCATGCATTTTTCAACATTTTGAAGGGGACCCCACAGAAAATTTGACAAAAAATCTAAAATATATTATGTTATGATATTGTGATGCAGATTCATGGAAAAGAGATCTACAAATCGGTTTAAGAATTCCGCTAAAGAATCGGATGATTATTGGAAAAGATATGGCCTTCGCTGGGGCCCACATTGACCATCCCTGCATTTTCCAACATTTTGAAGGGGACCCCAGAAAATTTGACAAAAAATCTAAAATATATTATGTTATGATATTGTGATGCAGATTCATGGAAAAGAGATCTACAAATCGGTTTAAGAATTCCGCTTAAGAATCGGATGATTATTGGCAAAGATATGTCCTTCGCAGGGGGCCACATTGACCATCCATGCATTTTTCAACATTTTGAAGGGGACCCCACAGAAAATTTGACAAAAAATCTAAAATATATTATGTTATGATATTGTGATGCAGATTCATGGAAAAGAGATCTACAAATCGGTTTAAGTATTCCGTTTAAGAATCGGATGATTATTGGAAAAGATATGGCCTTCGCTGGGGCCCACATTGACCATCCCTACATTTTCCAACATTTTAAAGGGGACCCCACAGAAAATTTGACAAAAAATATAAAATATATTATGTTATGATATTGTGATGCAGATTCATGGAAAAGAGATCTACAAATCGTTTAAGGTATTCCGCTAAAGAATCGGATGATTATTGGCAAAGATATGTTCCTTCGCAGGGGCCACATTGACCATCCATGCATTTTTCAACATTTTGAAGGGGACCCCACAGAAAATTTGACAAAAAATCTAAAATATATTGTGTTATGATATTGTGATGCAGATTCATGGAAAAGAGATCTACAAATCGGTTAAAGTATTCCGCTAAAGAATCGGATGATTATTGGCAAAGATATGTCCCTCGCAGGGGGCCACATTGACCATCCCTGCATTTTCCAACATTTTGAAGGGGACCCCACAGAAAATTTGACAAAAATCTAAAATATATTATGTTATGATATTGTGATGCAGATTCATGGAAAAGAGATCTACAAATTGGTTTAAGAATTCCGCTTAAGAATCGGATGATTATTGCCAAAGATATGTTCTTCGCTGGGGCTAATTGACAATCCATGCATTTTTCAACATTTTGAAGGGGACCCCCAGAAAATTTGACAAAAAATCTAAAATATATTATGTTATGATATTGTGATGCAGATTCATGGAAAAGAGATCTACAAATCGGTTTAAGAATTCCGCTTAAGAATCGGATGATTATTGGCAAAGATATGTCCTTCGCAGGGGGCCACATTGACCATCCATGCATTTTTCAACATTTTGAAGGGGACCCCCAGAAAATTTGACAAAAAATCTAAAATATATTATGTTATGATATTGTGATGCAGATTCATGGAAAAGAGATCTACAAATCGGTTTAAGAATTCCGCTTAAGAATCGGATGATTATTGCCAAAGATATGTCCTTCGCAGGGAGCCATATTGACCATCCCTGAATTTTCCAACATTTTGAAGGGGACCCCACAGAAAATTTGACAAAAAATCTAAAATATATTATGGTATGATATTGTGATGCAGATTCATGGAAAAGAGATCTACAAATCGGTTTAAGGTATTCCGCTTAAGAATCGGATGATTATTGGCAAAGATATGGCCTTCGCTGGGGGCCACATTGACCATCCCTGAATTTTCCAACATTTTGAAGGGGACCCCACAGAAAATTTGACAAAAAATCTAAAATATATTATGTTATGATATTGTGATGCAGATTCATGGAAAAGAGATCTACAAATTGGTTTAAGAATTCCGCTTAAGAATCGGATGATTATTGGCAAAGATATGTCCTTCGCAGGGAGCCATATTGACCATTGATGTTTTTTCAACATTTTGAAGGGACCCCACAGAAAATTTGACAAAAAATCTAAAATATATTATGTTATGATATTGTGATGCAGATTAATGGAAAAGAGATCTACAAATCGGTTTAAGTATTCCGCTTAAGAATCGGATGATTATTGTCAAAGGTATGTCCTTCGCTGGGGCCATATTGACCATCCATGCATTTTTCAACATTTTGAAGGGGACCCCACAGAAAATTTGACAAAAAATTCTAAAATATATTGTGTTCTGATATTGTGATGCAGATTCATGGAAAAGAGATCTACAAATCGGTTTAAGGTATTCCGCTAAAGAATCGGATGATTATTGGCAAAGATATGGCCTTCGCTGGGGGCCACATTGACCATCCCTGCATTTTCCAACATTTTGAAGGGGACCCCCAGGAAAATTTGACAAAAAATCTAAAATATATTATGTTATGATATTGTGATGCAGATTCATGGAATAGAGATCTACAAATTGGTTTAAGAATTCCGCTTAAGAATCGGATGATTATTGGCAAAGATATGGCCTTCGCAGGGGCCATATTGACCATCCATGCATTTTTCAACATTTTGAAGGGACCCCACAGAAAATTTGACAAAAAATCTAAAATATATTATGTTATGATATTGTGATGCAGATTAATGGAAAAGAGATCTACAAATCGGTTTAAGTATTCCGCTTAAGAATCGGATGATTATTGTCAAAGGTATGTCCTTCGAAGGGGGCCACATTGACAATCCATGCATTTTTCAACATTTTGAAGGGGACCCCACAGAAAATTTGACAAAAAAATCTAAAAAATATTTATGTTCTGAGATTGTGATGCAGATTCATGGAAAAGAGATCTACAAATCGGTTTAAGGTATTCCGCTAAAGAATCGGATGATTATTGGCAAAGATATGGCCTTCGAGGGGGCCACATTGACCATCCATGCATTTTTCAACATTTTGAAGGGGACCCCCAGAAAATTTGACAAAAAATTATACTAAAATATATTATGTTCTGATATTGTGATGCAGATTCATGGAAAAGAGATCTACAAATCGGTTTAAGATTTCCGCTTAAGAATCGGATGATTATTGGCAAAGATATGGCCTTCGCTGGGGGCCACATTGACAATCCATGCATTTTTCAACATTTTGAAGGGGACCCCCAGAAAATTTGACAAAAAATCTAAAATATATTATGTTATGATATTGTGATGCAGATTCATGGAAAAGAGATCTACAAATCGGTTTAAGAATTCCGCTTAAGAATCGGATGATTATTGGCAAAGATATGGCCTTCGCTGGGGTCCACATTGACCATCCCTGAATTTTCCAACATTTTAAGGGGACCCCAAAAATTTGACAAAAATATTGAAACCCAAAATTGAAAAAAATCTAAAATATATTATGTTATGATATTGTGATGAAGATTCATGGAAAAGAGATGTACAAATCGGTTTAAGATTTCCGCTTAAGAATCGGATGGTTATTGGCAAATATATGTTCTTCGCAGGGGCCACATTGACCATCCATGCATTTTTCAACATTTTGAAGGGGACCCCACAGAAAATTTGACAAAAAATCTAAAATATATTATGTTATGATATTGTGATGAAGATTCATGGAAAAGAGATGTACAAATCGGTTTAAGAATTCCGCTTAAGAATCGGATGGTTATTGGCAAAGATATGGCCTTCGCTGGGGGCCACATTGACCATCCCTGCATTTTCCAACATTTTGAAGGGGACCCCCAGAAAATTTGACAAAAAATCTAAAATATATTATGTTATGATATTGTGATGCAGATTCATGGAAAAGAGATCTACAAATCGTTTAAGGTATTCCGCTAAAGAATCGGATGATTATTGGCAAATTTATGTTCTTCGCAGGGGCCACATTGACCATCCATGCATTTTTCAACATTTTGAAGGGGACCCCAGAGAAAATTTGACAAAAAATCTAAAATATATTATGTTATGATATTGTGATGCAGATTCATGGAAAAGAGATCTACAAATCTTTTAAAGGTATTCCGCTAAAGAACCGGATGATTATTGGAAAAGATATGGCCTTCGCTGGGGGCCACATTGACCATCCCTGCATTTTCCAACATTTTGAAGGGGACCCCACAGAAAATTTGACAAAAAATCTAAAATATATTATGTTATGATATTGTGATGCAGATTCATGGAATAGAGATCTACAAATCGGTTTAAGAATTCCGCTTAAGAATCGGATGATTATTGGCAAAGATATGTCCTTCGCAGGGAGCCATATTGACCATTGATGTTTTTTTCAACATTTTGAAGGGACCCCACAGAAAATTTGACAAAAAATCTAAAATATATTATGTTATGATATTGTGATGCAGATTAATGGAAAAGAGATCTACAAATCGGTTTAAGTATTCCGTTTAAGAATCGGATGATTATTGTCAAAGGTATGTCCTTCGCTGGGGGCCATATTGACCATTGATGCATTTTTCAACATTTTGAAGGGGACCCCACAGAAAATTTGACAAAAAATTTAAAAATATATTGTGTTCTGATATTGTGATGCAGATTCATGGAAAAAGAGATCTACAAATCGGTTTAAGGTATTCCGCTAAAGAACCGGATGATTATTGGCAAAGATATGGCCTTCGCTAGGGGTCACATTGACCATCCGTGCATTTTCCAACATTTTGAAGGGGACCCCACAGAAAATTTGACAAAAAAATCTAAAATATATTATGTTATGATATTGTGATGCAGATTCATGGAAAAGAGATCTACAAATTGGTTTAAGAATTCCGCTTAAGAATCGGATGATTATTGGCAAAGATATGGCCTTCGCTGGGGTCCACATTGACCATCCCTGCATTTTCCAACATTTTGAAGGGGACCCCCAGAAAATTTGACAAAAAATCTAAAATATATTATGTTATGATATTGTGATGCAGATTCATGGAATAGAGATCTACAAATTGGTTTAAGAATTCCGCTTAAGAATCGGATGATTATTGGCAAAGATATGTCCTTCGCAGGGAGCCATATTGACCATTGATGTTTTTTTCAACATTTTGAAGGGACCCCACAGAAAATTTGACAAAAAATCTAAAATATATTGTGTTATGATATTGTGATGCAGATTAATGGAAAAGAGATCTACAAATCGGTTTAAGTATTCCGTTTAAGAATCGGATGATTATTGTCAAAGGTATGTCCTTCGCTGGGGGCCATATTGACCATTGATGCATTTTTCAACATTTTGAAGGGGACCCCACAGAAAATTTGACAAAAAATTCAAAAAATATTTGGTTCTGAGATTGTGATGCAGATTCATGGAAAATAGATCTACAAATCGTTTAAGGTATTCCGCTAAAGAACCGGATGATTATTGGAAAAGATATGGCCTTCGCTGGGGGCCACATTGACCATCCCTGCATTTTCCAACATTTTGAAGGGGACCCCACAGAAAATTTGTCAAAAATTCTAAAACATATTTTTTTTTCGCGGTTTTTCAGAATTTGGAAATGGCTTGTGCATCAATAAGAGCATCAGCTAGCATTCCTGTATTCTTAACTCATTTTGCTTAGAAGCCCATACCGAGCAAGCTCTCAAGGATTTAGGTGAAAGGTTTGCATCCCAGTAAAGACCTCTGTGCAAATATTAAAAGTTCTTTTGATGGATTCTATGCGGTCCTTATGTACTCCATATTGGGACCCAGACACATTAACCGTACTCTAGCATCGGACGGACCAAAGAAATGAATAAAGTCTTGGTTACTATAGGGTCAATAAATTTTCTTGACCACCTTTTAATAAAACCAAGGACTTCAGCCTTATTAACCATTAAGGGCAAATATTCGGAAATTTTTTAAACGGATTTTTATGTCTACATAGACTCCAGACACATTAACCGTACTCTAGTATCGGACGGACAAAGAAATGAATAAAGTTTTGGTTATATAGGGGTCAATAGATTCTTTTGACCACCTTTAATAAAACCAAGGACTCCCTTTATTAATAACCATTAAGGAAATATGGTCGGCAAATTTAAGTTTTATGTCTAATAGGATGCCAAGATCATTAACCTGGGTTAATTTTTTTAAGGCAATCCCATTAATGGAATACGTAGCTTGCAGAGGGCCAGAACGATAAAAAGACATATGCTTGCATTTTGACCCATTAAGTATTAGATCATTAGCCAAACACCATTTTTGAAAGTTATCAAGGTCAGACTGAAGACTGCATTGGGCAGAGATGGATTTATACTGAAGACAAAGCTTTACATCATCTGCATACATAAGAACTAGAGAGTTCGTTAAAGCAGGGGGCCAAGATGACTTCCTTGAGGGACGCCGGATGTAGCACGGACCAGACGGGACTGTATGTTTTTAAATAAGACTCTTTGTGTCCTTCCATCTAGATAGCTGGAGATCCACGTTAAGAGGTCTTTAGGAAAACCGAGCATATTCAGTTTACTCAACAAAAGTGAGTGATTAACTGAATCAAATGCTTTGCTGAAGTCTGTGTAAATTACATCGGTTTGATATCCCTTACAAAAGCCGTCTATGACAAAGGATGTCAACTCAATAAGTTTGTGGTGGTGGAGCGACGCTTAATAAAGCCATGCTGATAAGGAGTGATGATCGAAGAGCAAAGGTAGTTGCAAATGAGGGGTAATTAATTTTCCAAATAACTTTGGAATTGCCGACAACTTAGAGATGCCTCTGTAGTTGGCAGCCTGACTTTTCCCCTTTTTGTAGGGGAATTATAAATGATTCCTTCCACTAAAGGGAAAAATCGAGGTTTCCAAAGATAAGTTGAAAAGTCTTAGAAGAGGTTTGCACAGAGCCCTGGCGCAGTATTTTAGCACACAGCCTCGTAACCCGTCGGGGCCTGGCGAATAAATGTGTTTTACCCTTAAGCAAAGACCGGATAATAAGTTGTTCCCAGAAAAGACGGACAGAAAATAAGATTTGCTGCTTGAATGTGTTATATGCCATGAGTGCTGATCTTCAGAATTGTGAGGAGAATAAGTTGTTTGAAAAATTCTCGCGAATAGATCGGCAAGAGGCCTGATCCGAAGTCGCAGAGGAATTTTCAAACGTAAGCAGAGGTGGGGGAAAAAGATACGTGTTTACGCTTAGTGTTTACAAATTATAGAAACTGCTTGGATCC
>JAECYA010000522.1:0-37240 GCA_018153455.1 Drosophila parabipectinata | reverse complement strand
TATGTGCTCAGCATCGCAACTTTGGCTGCAATCAGAACATGTTAGAATAACTATAACCACCATCACTAAACTTATCTTATCAAACTTATCACTAACCACCGATCACATTTTTTTTACGAAACAAAAGAGGACTTGCCAATTTCGTAGGTACCTTTTATAAATATTTATTTGGCACATTGGATTCACAAGATAGGGAAGAATTAGAATCTAAAATTGATAATTTGTCCAAAAATAGAATACAGATCAACGAATTAAATAAAGTGATTGATGCAATTAATAAAGGAATAGAAACAGTCAATCGTTTAAATAAAAATCGAAACGAAAACCAAAGGTTAGCAATCCTTATTTTCAGTTTACAAGAATTTACAGAATACATAGAAGACATTGAACTAGGAATGCAATTTACAAGATAAGGCATATTCAACCCAAAGCTCCTAAAACATGACCCGCTTAAACATATTAATTCCGAAAAATTGTTAAATATCAAAACATCTACTTGGTTACAAGTTAATACTAACGAAATATTGATAATTTCTCATATTTCTCGTACTATTATTAAAACCCCCATTTATAAAATGTTATCCGAATCAGAATCTGAATATAATAACCGAAACATTGCATGATAAATATTATATACAAAATCTGCAAGTCTTTAAAATAAAAACAAAAGAAATAGTAAATAATAAATGTATAATAGGTTTCTTAAGACAAACAAATACAGAATGTAGATATACAAAAATGTACAAGAACTTCGAATTAAATTTTATTGAACCCAACATTAAAATAACATGGAATTTGCCAAAAACTTTGTTAAATCAGAATTGTAAAAATAAAGATCTAATAGCAGAAGGAAACAATATAATAAAAGCTGTTTACGTGAGGGGGCCGGTGTGCCGCAACTTTAAGAGCGCACCCGCGCTGAAGTGCGCACCAGCACTGAAGAGCGCACCCGCGCTGAAGAGCGCATCCGCGCTCGCCCCTCTTTGCGCTCTCGCTCCTTCGTCGGCCGTCGTCGATCGTATTTTTCTATTACTTTTGCCTGTTTTCTTTCTAAGTTAAGTGGTCAATTCGATGTACGCAGCCAATAAAGCTGAACGCGCTTCTTTTGGAAATTATTGAAGACGCCCCCGTTTTTTCATTTCATCCCCATTTCTGGAGTCTTTTGCGGAAACAACGCCCCCCTACAAACATTGGTCCTTCGAGTCGGATAATTACTGGATTTTCTTCTGCCCGCAGTTCCCGGCATTGTTCCGCCAAAAGATAAGTACATTTTTACGTCCCCGTCTCTCTGCCGGTCTTCAGCAGTGATCCGAACATTAAATTTCGTTCACACTGCTGCAAGATTGTTTTTCCCTCCGTGTCAACTCCAAGTCCGAGTTTTCCGACACAACGGCAGGTTGAGATTTTTCTAATAATCTATAATAATCTTAAAATTCAGCAAATTTTTCTATCCGTCTCAGTTTTGTGTGCTGCCCATATTCCTCGCCGTTTTCGGCCTCTCCGTTATTCTTTCGCTTGCCAACGGTCGAGGCATATGTGCATCCGCATACATACATACATATTTTTTTGGTGCAATTTATCCGCGAAAAATTCGCTAGTGAACAGTGAAATTGTGTGGTGACAAAAAGAAGGTATAATTAATATTGGCCACCGGTGTGAATTAGTTCCGGAATTTCCAAATTCACCGAACAGTCCGCCGCTGTCGTAATATTTGTTTTTATCTTCCTCAATCAGTGTTATTTTTTACACCACATAACTTTTCCGTTTCCGCAGTTACATATTATCGACGCTCCACTGTGCTAACATATACTCACATGCCCTTACATACATCCGTACCTGCATGCATGTCCATATATTTTCTGCCTTCTATTCCAGCAAATGTATAACCGATAAAATTTAACATATACAGTCCACTTATCGACGTTCCACTGTACCATCATATGCCCCACATGCCCTTGCCCTACTTGCATGCATGTCTATATAATTTCCAAATATTTTCTGCCTCCAATTTCAGTAAATATATAGCCGATAAAATTTAAAAAAAATTTACATTTTTTCTAAAACCAACAATTATAAACCGCCATTTCATTACAAATCCGTGATTGTGTCGCTTAAATACTCGACCTAGCCGTGTTGTTTTTTTCGGTTCTGTTTATTTTTCTTTGAGGTACGTACAGGGTGCCGACAGCATAGCCGGCTGCATAACAAAATAGATTAAAAATCAATTAATTATAAATTTATGTATTTATAATTATAACTACGAAAATTTATTTAATTCTTATTTTCCGTTCGAGCAAAGGGCCAGGTTTTTTAATTCACCTTTCCGGCCACTCAATAATTAAAGTCGACGATTTAATTATCGGAAACTTATAATTAATTAATTTAATTATCCACCTTCAGTCCGAATAGAGCCGCGGGTTTTTAATTCCATCTTCCCGGCTTCGTGTTAATTAAATTCAATTAATGAAATATTTAGGTTTCAATTCCACCGTTCCAGCTTCGTGATAATTAACCTCAATTGATTAAAAATTAAGATTTTCAACTCCACCCTTCTGGCTCCATCATATATAAATCCGACAGTTAGCCAAAAATTAATTATTTATATTTTTGTGTGTTAAATTCAAGCCAAAGTTAAGTAAGTAATTTGCGGCTCCGCAAATTCGAAAATAGTTAAGAATTTAATATCTCAGTATATATTAAATTCAGTACGAACCACACAAGTCGAAATATACATACATATATAGACCATCCTTTTTTTCCTAACAAGCACGAATTTTCCGGTACTTTTTCCATTTTTTGTGCCTCCAACTCTGCTTCCACTCCGCATTAGGCAACATCCGCCTACAATCCGAACAAATCTCGTCTCCTTTTGGGTTTTTTCTGGTGCCTGAAGTTTTTCTTTCCACATTCGAATTGTGCCGCACACGACTTTCCTTGCCACATCGGCGCCACTATTTCGCACTTGCTCCTTGTAATTGCCTTTCATCCGCGATCTCACCGTTCTCATCACATTAGTGCGACCGGCCACCACTTCGTACGAGGCACCTGTTGCGCGAGTCAGTCGACAAGCGCTGACCAGCGAATTGGACTCTGAGAATGCCCACGGGAGACGACAAAAAGCCGCGTTCGATCCCAGCCATCCGTTTGGACAGATCTCAATCCGCATCTCCGCGGACGCCTCTTTTGAAGCCTAAGGCTACCAGTGCCAGTCCAAGGGCAAGGAGTGACGAATCCGTCAATACAACCCCCGGTCCTTCACAGAGGCAGACTCACTCCGTTGCAAAAATGGCTCCAAGTGCGGTCGAAGTGGCCTTGAAAAGGTTCATCGCCACAACAGATCGAATTATCCTATTTGAGGCTAACATAAGTACTCCGGGCGCCCCAGAAACGGAAATAGGCTCCCAATACATGTGCGAAGTTCATCGGGACCAAATTCAGGCACTATGGGAGAAGGTGGAGAAGAGCTATGAGAGCTGCTCCGATTTGCTAGCCGTGTCCGACGACAATGCGGCCGCCTCGACAGTGCTGGAAGCGAAGTACAGCTACTGTTACAATTGCGAAAATTGCTTCCCAATCCACTCAGGCTCCCGTCAATGTCTACACGCCCGCGCCTATAGGCTGCCGGTTACCTCCGGTGGATACCGAGGTCTTCGCGGGTGATTATCTTCGGTGGCCCACCTTCAGAGACTTGTTTACGGCCATTTACATCCAAAACTCGCGGCTCACCCCGGTAGAGAAGTTGTTCCACTTATTGTCCAAAACAAGTGGTGACGCCCACGCCATTGTTTCCAAGGCTCCGCTTACCCATGAGGGGTTTGTCGCCGCATGGCAAAGCCTCACAGACCGCTTTTAGAACCGGCGGCTATTGGTCAACAGCCAGTTGAAGATCCTTTTCAACATCCAGGCTATTTCTCAAGAGTCCGGGGTCGCGCTGAAGGAGCTGCAAGCTACCATTCAGAGTTGTTTGACAGCCCTAGAAATGTCCTCCGTTAATGTTGAGGCTTGGGACTGTCTCCTTGTATTTATGATTTCGTCAAAGCTCCCCAAAGTCACACTTTTTATGTGGTAGCAATCCGTACATAATAAGGCCTAGATTCCAACATTGAAGGAATTAGATAACTTCCTGACAGAGCGCCATCGCACTCTGGAGGCCATCGACGACGTCAGGCCTAGTGGCCTGACGACGTCAGGCCCTGCTCGGAGGTCACTTCATACGAGACTCGAGTGGTTCCGGGCCAAAAGAGATGCGATCTCTGTTCGAGAGAGGACCACCCCATTCGCTTATGTCAGCGTTTCCTAGAAATGGATGTAAATGGGCGCTCTGACTACATAAGGAGGAATCAGTTATGTTTAAACTGTTTTGCCCGAGGGCACCAGCAGCGAGACTGCACGAGTGCCCATACCTGCTCCACATGCCACAGCAGACACCACACCCTCTTGCACCGGGGCAATCCATTCGCAACCGCTCCAAGTCCGCCTACGCAGCTTACCGCTCCAAGTCCGCCTACGTCAACAAACGGCTCCGAGGATCAGTCGAATGTGCATGTGTTATTCGCTTCCGGGTCAGGAGCCGTCCTACTGGGCACGGCCCTTATCAACGTGTGCCATTTGGGGTGCACCGTCCAAGCACGAGCACTGATAGACTCAGGCTCCGAAGCGACGTTCATAACGGAACGACTGTTCAACCTCGTCAAACCACCCTTCAAGATGATTCAAACCCAAGTTTCCGGCCTTAATCGGACCATTTCCGCGCAGGGTACTAAATTGTGCGATTTCTCCATTCGGTCGCCGTCTAGACCCGGGCTACAATTAGAGACTGCGGCTTACGTTCTTCCGCAGTTGGCAGGAAATCTGCCATCATATCCGATTTCGCGAGATCGTCTCAAGGGGCTGCCCAATATTACCCTGGCGGACCCCAACTTTTTTGAGAGCTCCCAAGTCGATGTATTATTAGGAGCTGACATTCTTCCGTCCATTCTCCTCGGTAATTCCAAGGCCAACATCTGCGGTTCGCTTCTCGGTCAGGAGACCATTTTCGGATAGGTGATGATAGCCCCATTATCTCCAGCCAACCCCCGCATCGTGTCTGTTTTTTCCGCACGAGTTGCCCGCAGCCTCGCTGACTCTCTGGTTCAGGGTTTCGATTCCGGATGCGAGCATAATTCTGTTACGACTCCTTCTTCGATTTACACATCGCATCACGTTGCACGGTGGCAATCAGCTGATGATCCGACTGATCCGGGTCTAATTCTAGATTCCAAGGTCATATTCAGCACGATGTCGCCACGCCCACGCAACGCCCCGTCACTGGAGAGCAGATGTACTCGAGGTACACTATCCTACCGATGCCGAGTCTGCAATGGGATCCATCCGTTGAAGAAGTGTCGGCGCTTCCTACGTCTTAGTGCCGAGGAGCGGCTCCGAGTGGTTCTCGTGAACCGCTATTGCTCGAGCTGCCTGGCCCACGAGCACTCCGACGGATCCTGTCGGCGTGGGGACGGCTGTAAGACGTGTGGTCAGGATCACCACACGCTGCTGCACCCCGGGACCAAGGAGCACCGGTCACCGCCCATGGGAGACAGTACACCTAGTGTCTCGCTCTCTCGTCGGCCGTCATCCGCCAACTCCCGGCGCGGTTCGGGTGCTTCTCGCCCTGCGTCCGCCATTTTCCGGCACGCACAAGCCGATCCACGGCCATCGACTTCCCGGCGCTCGTCGGCAACTCCTCGGCATTCTTCCGCCACTGGCTGGCAGTCGTCAAGCGCTCCACTGCTTTCGTCCGCCACTCATCGGGTGCCGTCCACCGCTCTTCCGCCCGCGTCATCCGCGCCTAGGCAACTTTCCGCCTCTCCTCGAGGGCCCCCGCAGGACGCGGTCGCTGCGCCCACCCTATCGTCGCTGCTTAACCGGAACAGCGTTTACGCCCTCTAGCTGCAGTGACGCATAGCTAGCGACGAGGGATATGTTGCAACCCGAACGATTGCAAGGGGGGGAGGATGTTTACGTGAGGGGCCGGTGTGCCGCAACTTTAAGAGCGCACCCGCGCTGAAGAGCGCACCAGCACTGAAGAGCGCACCCGCGCTCGCCCCTGTTTGCGCTCTCGCTCCTTCGTCGGCCGTCGTCGATCGTATTTTTTCTATTACTTTTGCCTTGTTTTCTTTCTAAGTTAAAGGGTCAATTCGATGTACGCAGCCAATAAAGCTGAACGCGCTTCTTTTGGAAATTATTGAAGACGCCCCCGACTTTTCATTTCAACCCCATTTCTGGAGTCTTTTGAGGAAACAACGCCCCCCTACAAACAAAAGCATTCAACTTTTTTATACAAATAGAAGAATTAATAAAAACAAATACTATGCTTGATTACACCATAAAAACAATATAACTGCGCTCGAACCTTTATCCTATATCGTAGTCAAAGAAATATTCCAAAACCATTCAAAACAATATTTTACAACCCAAACAATTTTATTAATACTACTAGCTATAATAATTATTATTATAATGATATATTTGATTTATAAATTTAAGAACATCCCAAAAAGGATAATAATTAATTATAAAAACAAAAGGTTATTAGTCCCGAAGAAGAAACTAAAAGTTCAGAAAATAAAGAACATGACCTACAGTTATACCCCAAACTAACCGCCTGAGGACAGGCTAAATTCTTAAGTATGGGGAAGTAACATATCAACAAAATTTCTTTAAGTGTATATCAGTAAATTTTGTAAACCGAAGCTGAATCCTTTTGTATTAGCCTCATTCCAATTTTTGTAAAAACATAAACATTTAATTATTCCAATTCGGCTGAAAACAGCCTCATTTCAAATTTCCAATTTCTAAGAGTCACTTCAGATTGAAAACCAAAACAATATTTGGGTAAACAGAATCCCGACTCAAATCTTTCTCACTCCTTTTAAGTCAATTAAAACTAAACAGCTCAAACCATTCTTAAATGGGAACCCACTTCAAAGGAAATTTCAAATTTTCGTGTCACCTCGATTAATTGAGACCCAAGGCCTTCCATGTCAACTGACACCTCAATCTATTCTCTTCAGAAAACAAAGCCTCTCAGAGAGAAAAGATTCTTTCGAGCTTTGATCTGCAAAAAGCTTTAGCAAGGGTAGCTATAAAAAGGACTTAGAGCCCCAAAGATAAGTTAGTTTTGAAATTCTAAAATTCTAAGCAGTTGTTCTGAAATTCTAAGCAGTTTTAAATAATCACACTGTATCAAAACCGGAACTCAAATAAAAATATATTTTTTCAAACTATTTTGAAGATGATATTTAATTATATATATATATCCTGGAATATATATATATATATATACATATGTATATATAAGAAATATTTAATAAACGTAAGTCTTGGCCACTAGATGGGCTATCACCAAACTGTGTCATCCAAAGATCTCCTGATTTAAATTGTGAACTTTTAGCCATAACGGATTTTTGGGAACGGATTAAATTGTGTTGAATTATGATATCTACATATCGTGCTTTACGTGGGGCCATCTTGTACTATACACCTTGTAACCTCGTTTGCCACGTTTGCCAACGTCGGCTCCACGGTTGGGCGCCATTTTATCTGTAACGTCCTGGTTCTGATCGGGAGCACGCACTGCTTATTGCCAGCCTAGCTCAGCGGAAGAAGGGTTCTTGTGCTTCTCCAAATCAGGGTTACCAAATAAAAGAATCTTCGACTGTGCTTAAGGAGTAGGGGGTGGCCAAAGATGTGAGAGAGAAGAGAGAATGAGGATATTAGCTTGGAGAACTCAGGTGTTATAGATCTCCCCTCACCCGCCCTGCCTTGTTGCTCCATTATCCTTGGGCAACCCAAGTTGCGTTAGCTTGTCTCTGGAAATATTTAGACGCGATTTATTATAACTTCGTTACTAACCCTTCTCTCTTTCTCTTAAGCGAACGGTCGTGTTTTTTTTTGCGCGTTTATATAAATATAAGTATGTATTTATTGCGTTTATAAATATTGGTTAACCGGTGTTTACTCGCTTGTGAATCGAATTTATTGAGAATCTTAAGTTTTAACTTAAACCGTATCGCTCGCGTGTCTATGGTATGTTGTTCAGAGGCGAATTATTAATTTGCTTAAACTCCAAGCATAGCTCAGCTCTGCTCCGTCCCCATCTTATCTCTTTTTCTGCATTTTTCCGCTCCCGCTTCGGCTTCTTATTTGACACAGTGGTTCAAGGTATAGTTTTTTTTAACTTTTTATATATTATTTTTGTATTTTAAAATAAGAATATGGAATTTACACTGGTCTTTTCTTTGAAGTCCTGTAATAAGACAATCTCCTCATCCCAGCCTACCTTCCATTGATGGCTATGTGAAAACGTGGTACACGCCAATTAGTTTACATTATTGTTGTGAAAAATGTCGTGCTGTCCAAGACGAAATGAGGTCGTTCATGAGACAGACTAAGAATGGATTTAATAAGCTGATCACTGGTTTTCGTAAAATCAATGACCAGCTCTGTGCGCTTGACACTCTAAGCGTACAAAATCCGCTATTTGTGATCCGCCTCAGCCTACTCAGCCGTCAATAACGCAGCCGCTCATATCTTAAGCCACCCCAAGAGGTAGAACTGAGAACAATTCGCCGTCCGAATTTGTCAACGAAAATGAGCAATCTCCCTTACAGGAGATTCCTCCATCGAAACATATATTTGTTTTCGGCTTGCCCCTGATACATCAGAGATTGATAACTCGGCTTATATCAAAGCCAAAACTAAAGCCTGAGCCAAATTTAAATATAATTATGTAAGGCGGACGTCTTCTTTCAAGATTCGTGTGCCTGCGCTGATGTTTAAGACGATTTGTTCACCTAGTTTTTAGGCAGATAACATTTTCCTCCAAGAACATCAGTCTAGTACTGTAAAGAAAAAAGTTTTAAAACCAGTGGGAGTGAAATTTCCACGTTTTAGAACCACTGACCAACCTTCACCCTCTTCTTTGTCCACTTACCCAAAAAACTATTATCGTCACTAACACTTACCTATCAGAATACTAGGGGGCTATGTAGGAAACTCCCAAAACTATATTCTGATAGTTCTTTCTTTGTGTTAATGTGAAGCGCATCCGCGCCTAGGAGCGCACCCGCGTTGAAGAGCGCATCCGCACTCGCCACTCTGTGCACTCTCTCCGGCTCGTTGGCCGTCGTCGATCGTCATTATATTGTCCTAGTTAAGTCAATCTCTTGTAAGCAAACTGAACGCGTTTTTGAATTTACCCCGAAGACTCCCCCGACTTCTTATTTCATCTTTCTTTTCGGAACCTTTGCGGCAGCAACGCCTCCCTACAACATTTTGGTCCTTTGAGCCGGATATTTTTTGGATATTCACTACCAGCAGTTCCCGGCATTGTTCCGCCAAAAGATAAGTACGAAATTTTTCCGTCTCTGTCTCTCTGCCGGTCTTCAGCAGTGGTCCGAACATTAAATTTTCTTCACACTGCTGCAAGATTTGTTTTTTTTCCTACCGTGTCAACTCCAAGTCCGAGTTTTCCGACACAACGGAAGTTTGAGATTTTCTACAACTTCTAAAAAGTTTTCCATCCGTCTCCGTTTTGTGTGCTTCGCCATATTCCTCGCCGATTTGGGACTCTCCGTTATCCATTCGCTGGCCAACGGTCGAGGCATATGGGCATATACATATATTTTTTTGTTTCGGACAAAAAAAGGCATAATTAATACTAGCGACCCCGGCAAACGTTGTTTTGGCCTTTTTTGTTTTCTATAAGGGCTAGCTGCTTTTTCTTCATTTATTTTGGTTAATTAATGTTTTTCAGTGTTTCAAGTACATCCAGTATTTTCACGTACAACAAAATTCCCCTCGCCAATATCTAGCAGTTGTTTAGAGAAAGGTCGCGCATATTCTTGGTCAGTTCTTTTTCAACATTACGCCACAGTTGCGATGATTTTAAGAAAGCATTGAATTCATCAGCGTACGTTAACCGTGAACACCTGAAAGGAGTAACAAAGGGCCGTCAAATAGTTTATCATTGTTCCTTATATCCCTAAATGACCAGTCCAATTCCCCAAGCGAATTTTTACGTCCTATAGTGCATTCATCCAAAATATGGGCACTATGCCCATAGACTATTGCTTTTTTGTTGGACACTGCATCTGGATTATTTTGAATGTTCAATGACAGCTTAAGTGCTGAATGAGCTGTTATGCCTCCATCTAATAAGGTTGCTGCAACGCCAGAAGATGCAACGGCCAATGCGTTGCCATTTTTTTTTAATCGTTACTCGGCAGTAAGAAGCGAAATAAGGAATGTTCACTTTGGAACTTTCACTTTGAATGTTCACAATAATCACTTTGGAATAAGCAGAATTTTCAACATCAGGCTCTTACTGGAATGCTAGTCGAAGAAATTGCCCAGATGTGAATCCTCGATAAACTTGTTGCCGTTGTTAGTTAATTCTTCTTCTATTAGTCTGTGCGCTTCTCTTCTTTGAAAAGTGGTCTTTGTTGATTATGTTCATTCGTCCATCTTTCGATTGTGATTCACGTAACTGCGCCATGCTTACCCGCGCCTTTTCATTACATTTATAAATTTGTTCTCCTGATCTCGTATTCTTCTATCTCGCGCAGCTCTAGAATTGACTGTTTGATGACTAAAATTGGCCCATTTGCGTTTTCTTGGCATTGGTGACTGTAGATAAGTAATCGGCGGACCCCTATTTCAGGGGCATATGAAACACACATAAATGTACAATACGTTACTCTCTCAGCCTACTTATTGTTATTCATTACTATAAAAGCAGCCATTTCGGAGGAGTATAATTCCCGTTGTCGAACGGGATGAAAAGTATCCTATGTCCGTCTCCTGGCTCTATGCTACCATCCTACCAATTTTAACTAAAATCTGTTCTGCCGTTCTTGAGTTATAAGTGGTGTAACTAACACGACTTTCTTTTATATATATAGATACAAGCGACCCCGTCAAACGTTGTTTTGCCCTTTTTTGTTTTCTATAAGAGCTAGCTGTTTTTTCTTCATTTATTTTGGTTAATAAATGTTTTTCAGTATTTCAATCATTGTTCCTAATATCCCTAAATGACCAATCCAATTCCCCAAGCGAATTTTTACGTCCTATAGTGCATTCATCCAAAATATGGGCACTATGCCCATAGACGATTGTTTTTATGTTGCACACTGCATCTGGATTATTTTGAATGCTCAATGACAGCTTAAGTGCTGAATGTGCTGTTATGCCTCCATCTAATAAGGTTGCTGCAACGCCAGAAGATGCAACGGCCAATGCGTTGCCATTTTTTTTTAATCGTTACTCGGCGGTAAGAAGCGAAATAAGGAATGTTCACTTTGGAACTTTCACTTTGAATGTTCACAATAATCACTTTGGAATAAGCAGAATTTTCAACATCAGGCTCTTACTGGAATGCTAGTCGAAGAAATTGCCCAGATGTGAATCCTCGATAAACTTGTTGCCGTTGTTAGTTAATTCTTCTTCTATTAATCTGTGCGCTTCTCTTCTTTGAAAAGTGGTCTTTGTTGATTATGTTCATTGGTCCATCTTTCGATTGTGATTCACGTAACTGCGCCATGCTTACCCGCGCCTTTTCATTACATTTATAAATTTGTTCTCCTGATCTCGTATTCTTCTATCTCGCGCAGCTCTAGAATTGACTGTTTGATGACTAAAATTGGCCCATTTGCGTTTTCTTGGCATTGGTGACTGTAGATAAGTAATCGGCGGACCCCTATTTCAGGGGCATATGACACACACATAAATGTACAATACGTTACGCTCTCAGCCTACTTATTGTTATTCATTACTATAAAAGCAGCCATTTCGGAGGAGTATAATTCCCGTTGTCGAACGTATCATATGTCCGTCTCCTGGCTCTAAGCTACCTCCCTACCAATTTTCAGCCAAATCTGTTCTGCCGTTCTTGAGTTATAAGTGGTGTAACTAACACGACTTTCTTTTATATATATAGATAAATACCTTAAATGTCGGATTAAAACCTCCATCTTCGATAATGTCTGCCCCAAATGACGTCATTTGGAAACTACTATTGTATTTTCGAGTATTTGGAAGAAAGTGGCGTGATTCTTGTGTTTCGCCGCGAAGCAATGAATACAATGGCTCATGTGGCGGAGTCAACACTGGCAATTTCTCTTTACCATTAACGCAGCATAATCCAGGCGTTTCTCCGGAAAACTTTAATGCACCACAATACTCGCAAACATCGTCCATTTGCCCAATGCAAACGCTAGGATGCAAGCTGTAATCATTGCTGCAATCGTAACGAAACGCAGCTCGATTCAAATCAGCTAAATATCTTGTTCTGCTTCGCAAATTAAAATCTATTTGAGAAGCACGAAGTCGAGCCATACTATTGCGGCGCTGTTCACGTGCAATTTCTTGTTCTTCTTCAGTCCTTTCATATGCAGTATTTTGTATTCTTCTTGCATTACGGCTTTGTCGGGAAAGATACGATCGTCTTGGTCGCGGCATTATTAATTAAACTTCACTTCACTTCAATCCACTTTGTTTACGTGAAGGGCCGTTGTGCCGCAACTTTAAGAGCGCACCCGCGCTGAAGAGCGCACCAGCACTGAAGAGCGCACCCGCGCTGAAGAGCGCATCCGCGCTCGCCCCCTTTGCGCTCTCGCTCCTTCGTCGGCCGTCGTCGATCGTATTTTTCTATTACTTTTGCCTTGTTTGCTTTTCTAAGTTAAGTGAATTCGATGTACGCAGCCAATAAAGCTGAACGCGTTTTTATACTCAACTGAAGACGCCCCCGACTTCTGATTTTTCAACCCCCATCCTGGAATCTTTTTGCGGACTCAACGCCCCCTACACATTTTGGTCCTTCGAGCCGGATAATTCCTGGATTTTCTTCTGCCAGCAGTTCTCGGCATTGTTCCGCCAAAAGATAAGTACATTTTTCCGTTCCCATCTCTCTGCCGGTCTTCAGCAGTGATCCGAACATTAAATTTCGTTCACACTGCTGCAAGATTGTTTTTCCCTCCGTGTCAACTCCAAGTCCGAGTTTTCCGACACAACGGCAGGTTGAGATTTTCTAATAATCTATAATAATCTTAAAATTCGGCAATTTTTTCTATCCGTCTCCGTTTTGTGTGCTGCCCATATTCCTCGCCGTGTTCGGCCTCTCCGTTATTCATTCGCTTGCCAACGGTCGAGGCATATGTGCATCCGCATACATACATACGCACATACATATTTTTTTGGTGCAATTAATCCGCGAAAAAATCGCAAGTGAACAGTGAAATTGTGTGGTGACAAAAGAAGGCATAATTAATATTGGCCACCGGTGTGAATTAGTTCCGGAATTTCCAAATTCACCGAACAGTCCGCCGCTGTCGTAATATTTGTTTTCATCTTCCTGAATCAGTGTCATTTTTTTACACCACATAACTTTTATGTTCCTCCAATTATACAGTCCACTTATCAAAGCTCCACTGCGCCAACATATGCCCACATGCCCTTACATATATCCGTACCTGCATGCATGTCCATATATTTTCTGCCTTCAATTCCAGGAAATATATAACCGATAAAATTTAACATATACAGTCCACTTATCGAAGCTCTACTGTACCATCATATGCCCCACATGCCCTTGCCCTACTTGCATGCATGTCCACATAATTTCCAAATATTTTCTGCCTCCAATTCCAGGAAATATATAGCCGATAAAATTTAAAAAATAATTTATATTTTCTAAAACCAACAATTATAAACCGCCATTTCACTACAAATCCGTGATTGTGTCGCTTAAATTCTCGACCTAGCCGTGTTGTGTTTTTCGGTTCTGTTTATTTTTCTTTGAGGTACGTACAGGGTGCCGACGGCATAACCGGCTGCATAACAAAATAGATTAAAAAATCAATTAATTATAAATTTATGTATTTATAATTATAACTACGCAAATTTATTTAATTCTTATTTTCCGTTTGAGAAAAGGGCCAGGTTTTTTAATTCACCTTTCCGGCCACTCAATAATTAAAGTCGAAGATTTAATTATCGGAAAATTATAATTAATTAATTTAATTATCCACCTTCTGTCCGAATAGAGCCGCGGTTTTTTAATTCCATCTTCCCGGCTTCGATTTAATTAAATTCAATCAATTAAATATTTAGGTTTCAATTCCACCGTTCCAGCTTCGTGATAATTAACCTCAATTGATTAAAAATTAAGATTTTCAACTCCACCCTTCTGGCTCCATCATATTTAAATCCGAAAGTTAGCCAAAAATTAATTATTTAATTAATTAGTGCGACCGGCCACCACTTCGTACAAGGCACCTGTTGTGCGAGTCAGTCGACAAGCGCTGACCAGCGAATTGGACTCTGAGAATGCCCACGGGAGACGACAAAAAGCCGCGTTCGATCCCAGCCATCCGTTTGGACAGATCTCAATCCGCATCTCCGCGGACGCCTCTTTTGAAGCCTAAGGCTACCAGTGCCAGTCCAAGGGCAAGGAGTGACGAATCCGTCGAAACAACCCCCGGTCCTTCACAGAGGCAGACTCACTCCGTTGCAAAAATGGCTCCAAGTGCGGTCGAAGTGGCGTTGAAAAAGTTCATCGCCACAACAGATCGAATTATCCACTTTGAGGCTAACATAAGTACTCCGGGCGCCCCAGAAACGGAAATAGGCTCCCAATACATGTGCGAAGTTCATCGGGACCAAATTCAGGCACTATGGGAGAAGGTGGAGAAGAGCTATGAGAGCTGCTCCGATTTGCTAGCCGTGTCCGACGACAATGCGGCCGCCTCGACAGTGCTGGAAGCGAAGTACAGCTACTGTTACTCCGTCTATTCGAGATGTATTGCCCAGCTTCAGGAGAAAATTGCGTCCCAATCCACTCAGGCTCCCGTCAATGTCCACACGCCCGCGCCTACAGGCTGCCGGTTACCTCCGGTGGATACCGAGGTCTTCGCGGGTGATTATCTTCGGTGGCCCACCTTCAGAGACTTGTTTACGGCCATTTACATCCAAAACTCGAGGCTCACCCCGGTAGAGAACGCCCACGCCATTGTTTAGAGCCTTAGAGGTGACGCCCACGCCATTGTTTCTAAGGCTCCGCTTACCCATGAGGGGTTTGTCGCCGCATGGCAAAGCCTCACAGACCGCTTTGAGAACCGGCGGCTATTGGTCAACAGCCAGTTGAAGATCCTTTTCAACATCCAGGCTATTTCGCAAGAGTCCGGGGTCGCGCTGAAGGACCTGCAAGCTACCATTCAGAGTTGTTTGACAGCCCTAGAAATGTCCTCCGTTAATTTTGAGGCTTGGGACTGTCTCCTTGTATTTATGATTTCGTCAAAACTCCCCAAGGTCACACTTTCTATGTGGGAGCAATCCGTACATAATAAGGCCGAGATTCCAACATGGAAGGAATTAGATAACTTCCTGACAGAGCGCCATCGCACTCTGGAGGCCATCGACGACGTCAGGCCTAGTGGCTCCGTGCAATTTCCGCCAAGGTCGGGACTTCCTACTGCCCCTGCTCGGAGGCTCACTTCATACGAGACTCGAGTGGTTCCGGGCCAAAAGGGCTGCGATCTCTGTTCGAGGGAGGACCACCCCATTCGCTTATGTCCGCGTTTCCTAGAAATGGATGTAAATGGGCGCTCTGACTACATAAGGAGGAAGCAGTTATGTTTAAACTGTTTTGCCCGAGGGCACCAGCAGCGAGACTGCACGAGCGCCCACACCTGCTCCACATGCCACAGCAGACACCACACCCTCTTTCACCGCGGCAATCCATTCGCAACCGCTCCAAGTCCGCCTACGCAGCTTACCGCTCCAAGTCCGCCTACGTCAACAAACGGCCCCGAGGATCAGTCGAATGTGCAGGTGTGTTTCGCTTCCGGGTCAGGAGCCGTCCTACTGGGCACGGCCCTTATCAACGTGTGCCATTTGGGGTGCACCGTCCAGGCACGAGCACTGATAGACTCAGGCTCCGAAGCGACGTTCATAACGGAACGACTGTTCAACCTCGTCAAGCCTCCCTTCAAGACGATTCAAGCCCAAGTTTCCGGCCTTAATCAGACCATTTCCGCGCAGTCTACAAAAATTGTGCCATTTCTCCATTCGGTCGCCGTCTAGACCCGGGCTACAATTAGAGACTGCGGCCTACGTTCTGCCGCAGTTGGCAGGAAATCTGCCATCATATCCGTTTTCGCGAGATCTTCTCAAGGGGCTGCCCGACATTCCCCTGGCGGACCCCAACTTCTTTGAGAGCTCCCAAATCGATGTGTTATTAGGAGCTGACATTCTTCCGTCCATTCTCCTCTGTAATTCCAAGGCTAACATCTGCGGGTCGCTTCTAGGTCAGGAGACCATTTTTGGATGGGTGCTGACAGGCCCATTGTCTCCAGCTAACCTCCGCAGCGTGTCTGTTTTTTCCGTACGAGTTGCCCGCCGCCTTGGTGACTCACTGGTTCATGGTTTCAATTCAGGAAGCGAGCACAACTCTGTCTCGACTCCTTCTTCGATTTACACATCGCATCACGCTGCACGGTGGCAATCAGCTGATGATCCGACTGATCCGTCACTGGAGAGCAGATGTACTCGAGGTACACAATCCTACCGATGCCGAGTCTGCAATGGGATCCATCCATTGAAGAGGTGTCGGCGCTTCCTACGCCTTAGTGCCGAGGAGCGGCTCCGAGCGGTTCTCGTGAACCGCTATTGCTCGAGCTGCCTGGCCCACGAGCACTCCGACGGATCCTGTCGGCGTGGGGACGGCTGTAAGACGTGTGGTCAGGATCACCACACGCTGCTGCACCCCGTGAACAAGGAGCACCGGTCACTGCCCGCGGGAGACAGTACACGGGGTGTCTCGCTCTCTGGTCGGCCGTCATCCGCCAACTCCCGGCGCGGTTCGGGTTTTTCTCGCCCTGCGTCCGCCATTTTCCGGCATTCCCAAACCGATCCACGGCCGCCGACCTCCCGGCACTCTTCGATAACTCCTCGGCATTCTTCCGCCACTGGCTGGCAGTCGTCAAGCGCTCCACTGCTTTCGTCCGCCACTCATCGGGTGCCGTCCACCGCTCTTCCGCCCGCGTCATCCGCGCCTAGGCAACTTTCCGCCTCTCCTCGAGGGCCCCCGCAGGACGCGGTCGCTGCGCCCACCCTATCGCCGCTGCTGACCCGGAACAGCGACAACACCGGGACCCGGATCTTCGACACGGGGGCCTTCATCGACCCGTGTACGCCCTCTAGCTGCAGTGACGCATAGCTAGCGACGAGGGATCTATTGCAACCTGAGCGATTGCAAGGGGGGGAGGATGTTTACGTGAAGGGCCGTTGTGCCGCAACTTTAAGAGCGCACCCGCGCTGAAGAGCGCACCAGCACTGAAGAGCGCACCCGCGCTGAAGAGCGCATCCGCGCTCGCCCCCCTTTGCGCTCTCGCTCCTTCGTCGGCCGTCGTCGATCGTATTTTTTCTATTACTTTTGCCTTGTTTGCTTTTCTAAGTTAAGTGAATTCGATGTACGCAGCCAATAAAGCTGAACGCGTTTTTATGCTCAACTGAAGACGCCCCCGACTTCTGATTTTTCAACCCCCATCCTGGAATCTTTTTGCGGACTCAACGCCCCCCTACACATTTTGGTCCTTCGAGCCGGACTCTGTCTCGACTCCTTCTTCGATTTACACATCGCATCACGCTGCACGGTGGCAATCAGCTGATGATCCGACTGATCCGTCACTGGAGAGCAGATGTACTCGAGGTACACAATCCTACCGATGCCGAGTCTGCAATGGGATCCATCCATTGAAGAGGTGTCGGCGCTTCCTACGCCTTAGTGCCGAGGAGCGGCTCCGAGCGGTTCTCGTGAACCGCTATTGCTCGAGCTGCCTGGCCCACGAGCACTCCGACGGATCCTGTCGGCGTGGGGACGGCTGTAAGACGTGTGGTCAGGATCACCACACGCTGCTGCACCCCGTGAACAAGGAGCACCGGTTACTGCCCGCGGGAGACAGTACACGGGGTGTCTCGCTCTCTGGTCGGCCGTCATCCGCCAACTCCCGGCGCGGTTCGGGTGTTTCTCGCCCTGCGTCCGCCATTTTCCGGCATTCCCAAACCGATCCACGGCCGCCGACCTCCCGGCACTCTTCGATAACTCCTCGGCATTCTTCCGCCACTGGCTGGCAGTCGTCAAGCGCTCCACTGCTTTCGTCCGCCACTCATCGGGTGCCGTCCACCGCTCTTCCGCCCGCGTCATCCGCGCCTAGGCAACTTTCCGCCTCTCCTCGAGGGCCCCCGCAGGACGCGGTCGCTGCGCCCACCCTATCGTCGCTGCTGACCCGGAACAGCGACAACACCGGGACCCGGATCTTCGACACGGGGGCCTTCATCGACCCGTGTACGCCCTCTAGCTGCAGTGACGCATAGCTAGCGACGAGGGATCTATTGCAACCTGAGCGATTGCAAGGGGGGAGGATGTTTACGTGAAGGGCCGTTGTGCCGCAACTTTAAGAGCGCACCCGCGCTGAAGAGCGCACACCAGCACTGAAGAGCGCACCCGCGCTGAAGAGCGCATCCGCGCTCGCCCCCCTTTGCGCTCTCGCTCCTTCGTCGGCCGTCGTCGATCGTATTTTTTCTATTACTTTTGCCTTGTTTGCTTTTCTAAGTTAAGTGAATTCGATGTACGCAGCCAATAAAGCTGAACGCGTTTTTATACTCAACTGAAGACGCCCCCGACTTCTGATTTTTCAACCCTCATCCTGGAATCTTTTTGCGGACTCAACGCCCCCCTACACACAATTGTTAATTATTTATTTAATAGAAATAGTTTTAATATTGATTTTTACAAATACCAATAGAGAGTGCAGAGGCTCTGGTGGTGCTTCAAGTTGAGGTAATTTCACTTTCCCGGAAGCGCAACACAATTCTATTGGTTCGTTTTACACTACTACTTCGTTTTACAAACACTACTTTCTTTTATATGTATAGATATAGATTGGCCAGCCGGTGTGAATTAGTTCCGAAAATTTCCAAATTCACCGAACAGTCCGCCGCTGTCGTAATATTTGTTTTTTTTTCTTCCCAATTTTTTACACCACATAACTATTCTGTTCCACCAGTTATACAGTCCACTTATGAACGCTCCACTGTGCCAATATATGCCCCACATGCCCTTACATATATCCGTACTTGCATGCATGTCCATATATTTCCAAATATTTTCTGCCTCCGATTTCAGGAAATATATAACCGACAAAATTTAATATACACAGTCATATACAGTTACATATACAGTCCACTTATCAACGCTCCACTGTGCCAACATATGCCCCACATGCCCTTACATATATCCGTACTTTCATGCATGTCCATATATTTCCAAATATTTTCTGCCTCCAATTTCAGGAAATATATAACCGATAAAGATTAAAGAAAATTTCTTAAATTTTCTAAAACCAAAAATTATAAACCGCCCTTTCACTACTAATCCGTGATTGTGTCTCTTAAATTCTCAACCTAGCCGCCGTAGTAGCCGTGTTATGTTTTTTTTGGTGCTGTTTTTTTCCTTTGGGGTACGTACAGGGTGCCTATGGCTTAACCGGCTGCGTAACAACTAACTTAAAAAAAAGGAAATCAATGAATTATAATTTTATATATTTATAGTCATATCCGTCATATCCCGCCAATCATATAAAGCATTCAACTTTTTTATACAAATAGAAGAATTAATAAAAACAAATACTATGCTTGATTACACCCGATCTTTTTATATAAAAACAATATAACTGCGCTCGAACCTTTATCCTATATCGTAGTCAAAGAAATATTCCAAAACCATTCAAAACAATATTTTACAACCCAAACAATTTTATTAATACTACTAGCTATAATAATTATTATTATAATGATATATTTGATTTATAAATTTAAGAACATCCCAAAAAGGATACTAATTAATTATAAAAAACAAAAGGTTATTAGTCCTAAACTAAAAGTTCAGAAAATAAAGAACACGACCTACAGTTATACCCCAAACTAACCGCCTGAGGACAGGCTAAATTCTTAAGTATGGGGAAGTAACATATCAACAAAATTTCTTTAAGTGTATATCAGTAAATTTAGTAAACCGAAGCTGAATCCTTTTGTATTGAAATTCGTAACGCAGCTGCGCGCAGCTGCAAATAGCCTCATTCCAATTTTTGTAAAAACATAAACATTTAAATATTCCAATTCGGCTGAAAACAGCCTCATTTCAGTTTTCCAATTTCTATGAGTCACTTCAGATTGAAAACCAAAACAATATTTGGGTAAACAGAATCCCGACTCAAATCTTTCTCACTCCTTTTAAGTCAATTAAAACTAAACAGCTAAACAAACCATTCTTAAATGGGAACCCACTTCAAAGGAAATTTCACATTTTCTTGTCCCCTCGATTAATTGAGACCCAAAGCCTTCCATGTCAAGTGACACCTCAAGTAAAAGGTTCCGAATCAATCTATTCTCTTCAGAAAACAAAGCCTCTCAGAGAAAAAAGCTTCGTTCGAGCTTTGATCTGCAAAAAGCTTCAGCAAGGGTAGCTATAAAAACGACTTAGAGCCCCAAAGATAAGAAAGTTCTGAAATTCTAAAATTCTAAGCAGTTGTTCTGAAATTCTAAGCAGTTTTAGAGACTGTATCAAAACCGGAACTCAAATAAAAATATATTTTTTCAAACTATTTTGAAGATGATATTTAATTATATATATATATCCTGAATATATATATATATATATATACATATGTATATATAAGAAATATTTAATAAACGTAAGTCTTGGCCACTAGATGGGCTATCACCAAACTGTGTCATCCAAAGATCTCCTGATTTAAATTGTGAACTTTTAGCCATAACGGATTTTTGGGAACGGATTAAATTGTGTTGAATTATGATATCTACATATCGTGCTTTACGTGGGGCCATCTTGTACTATACACCTTGTAACCTCGTTTACCACGTTTGCCAACGTCGGCTCCACGGTTGGGCGCCATTTTATCTGTAACGTCCTGGTTCTGATCGGGAGCACGCACTGCTTATTGCCAGCCTAGCTCAGCGGAAGAAGGGTTCTTGTGCTTCTCCAAATCAGGGTTACCAAATAAAAGAATCTTCGACTGTGCTTAAGGAGTAGGGGGTGGCCAAAGATGTGAGAGAGAAGAGAGAATGAGGATATTAGCTTGGAGAACTCAGGTGTTATAGATCTCCCCTCACCCGCCCTGCCTTGTTGCTCCATTACCTTGGGCAACCCAAGTTGCGTTAGCTTGTCTCTGGAAATATTTAGACGCGATTTATTATAACTTCGTTACTAACCCTTCTCTCTCTTTCTCTTAAGCGAACGGTCGTGTTTTTTTTTTTTGCGCGTTTATATAAATATAAGTATGTATTTATTGCGTTTATAAATATTGGTTAACCGGTGTTTACTCGCTTGTGAATCGAATTTATTGAGAATCTTAAGTTTTAACTTAAACCGTATCGCTCGCGTGTCTATGGTATGTTGTTCAGAGGCGAATTATTAATTTGCTTAAACTCCAAGCATAGCTCAGCTCTGCTCCGTCCCCATCTTATCTCTTTTTCTGCATTTTTCCGCTCCCGCTTCGGCTTCTTATTTGACACAGTCGTTCAAGGTATAGTTTTTTTAACTTTTTATATATTATTTTTGTATTTTAAAATAAGAATATGGAATTTACACTGGTCTTTTCTTTGAAGTCCTGTAATAAGACAATCTCCTCATCCCAGCCTACCTTCCATTGATGGCTATGTGAAAACGTGGTACACGCCAATTAGTTTACATTATTGTTGTGAAAAATGTCGTGCTGTCCAAGACGAAATGAGGTCGTTCATGAGACAGACTAAGAATGGATTTAATAAGCTGATCACTGGTTTTCGTAAAATCAATGACCAGCTCTGTGCGCTTGACACTCTAAGCGTACAAAATCCGCTATTTGTGATCCGCCTCAGCCTACTCAGCCGTCAATAACGCAGCCGCTCATATCTTAAGCCACCCCAAGAGGTAGAACTGAGAACAATTCGCCGTCTGAATTTGTCAACGAAAATGAGCAATCTCCCTTACAGGAGATTCCTCCATCGAAACATATATTTGTTTTCGGCTTGCCCCTGATACATCAGAGATTGATAACTCGGCTTACATCAAAGCCAAAACTAAAGCCTGAGCCAAATTTAAATATAATTATGTAAGATTCGTGTGCCTGCGCTGATGTTTAAGACGATTTGTTCACCTAGTTTTTGGGCAGATAACATTTTCCTCCAAGAACATCAGTCTAGTACTGTAAAGAAAAAAGTTTTAAAACCAGTGGGAGTGAAATTTCCACGTTTTAGAACCACTGACCAACCTTCACCCTCTTCTTTGTCCACTTACCCAAAAAACTATTATCGTCACTAACACTTACCTATCAGAATACTAGGGGGCTATGTAGGAAACTCCCAAAACTATATTCTGATAGTTCTTTCTTTGTGTTTAGGTGAAGGGCCGTTGTGCCTCTCAGCTGTGCATAAGAGCGCATCCGCGCTGAAGAGCGCACCCTCGCCGAGGAGCGCACCCGCGCCGAGGAGCGCATCCGCACTCGCCCCTCTGTGCACTCTCTCCGGCTCGTTGGCCGTCGTCGATCGTCATTTTATTGTCCTAGTTAAGGGGTTATATACAAATGTGATACATGAAAAAATCGGTTTTTTTTTTTGCATATTCTTTAAGTATATTCTATTGGGAATACTCACAAAATTCATAACGATCGGAGCATTAGAACCGAAGCTGTAGCTATTTATAGCGCACTATCTGCATATAAAACTTGAACAAACTTGAAACTTTAAACGCGATTATCTCAGAATCTTTTTTTGGGAAATTACCTTTGCGGTGGACACGATTACTAAAAACTACTAATCCGATCAACACCAAATTTTGACCACTTATTTATTATGCTATTAGCTAGTCCGTGAACGAGGGATTTTTAATTTTTATGAAAACTATTTTTTTAAAGCACAAAAAACGAAAATCTTATACCTTGAAAAAGTACATTTTTTGTTAAAAACGTCGCCATTTTTTTTTAATCAAAATTTTTACAAATCCCTCGTTCACGGACTAGACAATACAATATACTAAATAAACTTTTTTGAATTTTGGATTTCGGATGAACCGTTTTCGAGAAATCATGTCCACCGCAAGACACCATGGAAAAAAGACGATCCGGGAATTCAGCTATAACATTTTTGTTATGTAATATTTTTTTATGACAAAATTTAATTAAGTACCCAGAAACATGTACTAAACAACGTCGGTAAAACATTTTTCATAAATATTTTCTATGGTGTCAAAAAAAATCGATAAAAATCCATATATTTGCGCGGTACAACTGTATATAGCCCCTTAAGTCAATCTCTTGTAAGCAAGCTGAACGCGTTTTTTGAATTTACCCCGAAGACTCCCCCGACTTCTTATTTCATCCTTCTTTTCGGAACCTTTTGCGGCAGCAACGCCTCCCTACAACATTTTGGTCCTTCGAGCCGGATATTTTTTGGATATTCACTACCAGCAGTTCCCGGCATTGTTCCGCCAAAAGATAAGTACGAAATTTTTCCGTCTCTGTCTCTCTGCCGGTCTTCAGCAGTGGTCCGAACATTAAATTTTCTTCACACTGCTGCAAGATTTGTTTTTTTCCTACCGTGTCAACTCCAAGTCCGAGTGTTCCGACACAACGGCAGTTTGAGATTTTCTACAAATTCTAAAAAGTTTTCCATCCGTCTTCGTTTTGTGTGCTTCGCCATATTCCCATTTTGGCCTCTCCGTTATCCATTCGCTTGCCAACGGTTGAGGCATATGGGCATCCATATACATACATACCCACATACATATATTTTTTTTTTTGGGCAAAAAAGGGCATAATTAATATTGGCCAGCCGGTGTGAATTAGTTCCGGAAATTTCCAAATTCACCGAACAGTCCGCCGCTGTCGTAATATTTGTTTTTTTTCTTCCCCAATTTTTTACACCACATAACTTTTCTGTTCCATCAGTTATACAGTCCACTTATCAACGCTCCACTGTGCCAACATATGCCCCACATGCCCTTACATATCCATATATTTCCAAATATTTTCTGCCTCCAATTTCAGGAAATATATAACCGATAAAATTAAAGAAACTTTCTTAAATTTTCTAAAACCAACAATTATAAACCGCCCTTTCACTACTAATCCGTGATTGTGTCGCTTAAATTCTCAACCTAGCCGCCGTAGTAGTATGTTATGTTTTTTTGGTGCTGTTTTTTCCTTTGGGGTACGTACAGGGTGCCGATGGCTTAACCGGCTGCGTAACAACTAACTTAAAAAAAGAAATCAATGAATTATAATTTTATATATTTATAATCATATCCGCCACAATTTATTTAATTATTATTTTCCGTCGAGCGAACGGCCAGTTTTTTTTTAATTCACCTTCCCGGCCACTCAATAATTAAAATCAAAAATTATTAATAATTTAATTATCAACCTTCGGTCTGAATAGAGCCGCGGTTTTAATTCCACCTTTCCGGCTTCGTGATAATGAAATTCATTTGATTAAAGATTAAGTTTTTCAACTCCACCTTTCTGGCTCCATACTAATTAAATCCGAAAATTCATCCGAAAAATTATTATTAATTATTTATTTTTTGTGTTAAATACAAGCCAATGTCAAGTCCACCTTTTCGGCTCCGCAAGTTCGAAAATAGTTAAGAATTCAATATCTACGTTCGAACTGCACTTGTATAAATATACATATATAGTTCCGTCATCAATTTGTTTTCGAACAAGCACGAATTTTCCGAAAGTCCATTTTCCGTGCCTCTAACGCGGCTTCTACTCCGCATCAGGCACCATCCGCCTACAACCTCCACCAACCTCGTCTCTTTTTGGTTCCTGAAGTTTTCTTTCCACATGCAGTTCCCACTTGCTCCTTGTAATCGCATTTCATTCGCGATCTCACCGTTTATATCACATTAGTGTAACAGGGCACCACTTCGTCGACAAGCGCTGACCAGCGACTTGGACTCTGAGAATGCCCACGGGAGACGACCAAAGGCCACGTCCAGTCCCAACCATCCGTTTGGACAGATCTCAATCCGAGTCTCCGCGGACGCCTCTTTTAAAGCCTAAAGCATCCAGAGACAGACTCATTCCGTTGCAAAAATGGCTCCAAGTTCGGTCGACGTGGCGCTGAAAAAGTTCATCGCCACAACAGATCGAATTAGCCAATTTGAGGCTAACATAAGCATCCGGGCGCCCCAGGAACGGAAATAGGCTCCCAGTACATGTGCGAAGTCCATCGGGACCAAATTCGGGCACTGTGGTAGAAGGTGGAGAAAAGCTATAAGAGCTGCTCCGATTTACTAGCCGTGTCAGACGACAATGCGGCCACCTCGACAGTGCTGAAATCGAAGTACATCTACTGTTACTCCGTCTACTCGAGGTGTATTGCCCAGCTTCGGGAGAAAATTGCTTCCCAATCCACTCAGGCTTCCGTCAATGTATACACGCCCGCGCCTACAGTCTGCCGGTTAGATTAGCTTCGGTGGCCCACCTTCAGCGATTTGCTTACCGCCATTTACATCAAAAACTTGCGGCTCACCCCGGTAGAGAGGTTGTTCCACTTACAGTCCAAAGCACGTGGTGACGCGTACGCCATTGTTTCTAAGGCTCCGCTTACCCATGAGGGGTTTGTCGCCGCTTGGCAAAGCCTCACAGACCGGCAACTATTGGTCAACAGCCAGTTGAAAATCCTTTTCAACATCCAGGCTATTACTCAAGAGTCCGGGGTCGCGCTGAAGGAGCTGCAAGCTACCATTCAGAGTTGTTTGACAGCCCTAGAAATGTCCTCCGTTAATGTTGAGGCTTGGGACTGCCTCCTGGTATTTATGATTTCGTCAAAGCTCCCCAAAGTCACACTTTCTATGTGGAAGCAATCCGTACATAATAAAGCCGAAATAACTTCCTGACAGAGCGCCATCGCAGTCTGGAGGCAATCGACGACGTCAGGCCTAGTGGCTGCGGGCAACTTCCGCCATGGTCGGGACTTCCTACTGCTCGGAGGCTCAATTCATATGAGACTCGAGTGGTTCCGGGATAAAGGGGCTGAGTGCTAAAATACTGCGCCAGGGCTCTGTGCAAACCTCTTCTAAGACTTTTCAACTTATCTTTGGAAATCTCGATTTTTCCCCTTAAGTGGAATGAATCATTCATAATTCCCCTACATAAAAAAGGGAAAAAGTCCGAGGCTGCCAACTACAGAGGCATCTCTAAGTTATTTGAATTCCAAAGTTATTTGAAAAATTAATTACCCCTCATTTGCAACACCTTTGCTCTTCGATTATCACTCCTTGTCAGCATGGCTTTATTAAGCGTCGCTCCACCACCACAAACTTATTGGAGTTGACATCCTTTGTCATAGATGGCTTTGTAAGGGATATCAAACCGATGTAATTTTACAAGACTTCAGCAAAGCATTTGATTCAGTTAATCACTCACTCTTGTTGAGTAAACTGAAGATGCTGGGTTTTCCTAAAGACCTCTTAACGTGGATCTCCAGCTACCTAGATGAAAGGACACAAAGAGTCTCATTTAAAAACATACAGTCCCGTCTGGTCCGTGCTACATCCGGCGTCCCTCAAGGAAGTCATCTTGACCCGTTATTATTTACGTTTTTTATAAACGACTTGCCACCTGCTTTAACGAACCCTCTAGTTCTTATGTATGCAGATGATGTAAAGCTTTGTCTTCAGTACAAAATCCATCTCTGCCCAATGCAGTCTTCAGTCTGACCTTGATAACTTTCAAAAATGGTGTTTAGCTAATGATCTAATACTTAATGGATCAAAAGGCAAGCATTTGTCTTTTTATCGTTCTTGCCCCCTGCAAGCTACTTATTCTATTAATGGGATTGCCTTAGAAAAATTAACCCAGGTTAATGATCTCGGCATCCTATTAGATATCAAACTTAAATTTCCGACCATATTTCCTTAATGGTTAATAAGGCTAAAGGAGTCGTTGGTTTTATCAAAAGGAGGTCAAAAGAATTTAATGACCCCTATATAACCAAAACATTATTTATTTCTTTGGTCCGTCCTATACTAGAGTACGGTTCATGTGTCTGGAGTCCCCAATATGGAGTACCGCAGGACCGCGGTACTCATGGAGTATATGGAGGACCGCATGGATCCGTACAAAAGAACTTTTTAATATATGCACAAAGAGGTCTATACTGGGATGCAAATCTTCAGCATCCATCCTTCAGTAGCACTTTCAGTAACTTTTACTTATAAACTTACCTAGCTTAACAAATCGTAGGACAATGCTCGGTGTAGTTTTTCTGCATAACCTTATTGACTCTCACTTGCTCTCATTTTGACTCATTTGACAGCCCAAACTTAAAAATCAAAATGTTTCCACTCAGAAAAATTGTGTTGGAAAAAGAAAAATCGTTCAGAAATTGGGCTGGAAAAAGTTTTCTTCATGGAGAATATAGATAGGGAAGCGTAGTTTTCTAGAAAATATGTCTTTGAAATAAAAACACTATTTTAGTTCCCATTCAAACTTTTGAAAAACAAAAAATGAAATAAAAAAATACGTTTTTTTCGCTAAGATGAATTCTCTGATCTCATTGTTTTTCTCTGCTACGCACACACTCAAATTTTAAACATGTGTTAGTTTTGCCCACCACTGCTCTAATTTAAAATATAGAATTTTAAATTTCACCCCTCGGTCGTCTTGGGCCTCTAAGCTTTATGATGAATACAGGAATGCTAGCTGACGCTCTTATTGATGCACAAGCCATTTCCAAATTCTAAAAGAGCGCGAAAAAAATAAAAATAAAAATAAAAATGATTTATATATGTTTGGGTTTCTACATTTTGATTTAATGAAAACGGGGATTTCGATACCGATTGATGCAAAACAGCTTTGTTTCTCTTTTTTATTTTGGTATCCACATAATTCTTGTTGAATTTTAATCAATTTATCATAATCACTAATCACTAATTGGTAAATTTTAAAAATAAATTTTTAAATTTATAAGATCATTTCCGGATCATTTTCTAGAAGTTTATGGTATGCATTTGGATGCATTAATATTACTTTGTTTAGCTGATGCTTACTTTTAATCAAGATTCAAAATTTTTCCGAAAATCCCAGAAAGCAATGAACCTATTAAAATTGGTAAAAATCCTCCTTTTTGAATAAGAACTCTTCTCTTAGAATTTAAAGATTGTTTTTGAGCTGGAAATATGTCGTAATACATTTTTTATACTTTTGAAATGAATTCAAGATATTTTTTGATATTTTATAGTTTCCTTTTAAAGTATTTATCACTATCTCCAACATTGTTTTTACTAACTCGCTATCAATAACAAACCTTTTGCGGCAGCAAACGGTTCCATTTGCATCCCATATTATAGCCTTTACAGAAACTTGGTTAAAGACGGAGATCTTTAGCTCCGAAGTTTTTCCAAGTGAGTACACCACTTTTAGAAGGGATCGACCTCAGCGAAGGGGGGTGGAGTCCTCATTTCGGTAGACTCCACTCTTGCTTCTGAAGAGTTAAAATCAGAGAGTTCGGTGCATTACGTTTATTTGCATTAAAATCATTTTTTAAGTGAAATCTTTACACATTACATGTTCATATATATCGCCTTCGTCTGAACCGCCCACATATTGGCAGCATTTGTCCGCTATTCATCCGTTTTTAATCTTGTGACTGATCGCTGTGGGCGACTTAAATATCCCAGAATTATAGTGGTCTAACGTCGATAGCTCACCATCTTTGTCAATTATCACTCACCATGACTACACCGCGGGCATGTTTGACATGTCCCTAGGTCAAATTAACCATGTTAGAAATTCGTTAGGTCAGCTTTTAGACTTATGCTTTGTATCTGATCCCGATGGTAGCGCTCTCTCCAGAGCTGAGGTTGAGCCCTCAACCCCAGAGGATCCTTATCACCCCACGATGGAGGTCTCAATCGAAACCATTCCTGGTATCGATTAGATGCCTCCATGCGTGACAAATAAGATTGTCTGCTTCCGTAAAGCTGATTGCCACAAACTTAATAGCCTTATCGATACATATGATTGGTCCGATATTTTAGCATGCATCGATCTTAATGTCACCTTAGAAAAATTTTACTGTACTTTAATTACATTTTTTGACTCCTGTAATGTGGTATTTTTGGTATTAAGTCGGTTTGTATGAAAATTCTTTTTGTTCTTTGTTATTGATCTTCATTTTTTGAGCAGCCGTTGTTGCAGCTCCAAGCTCCCAAAAGGTTCTTCTCCTTTACAATATTTCTAGGAGGTGGGAAGTCTTGGTCTCGTAGCTGCGCTGCCAACAGCGGCAGCGGAGAGATGGTTATATATATTCTTAAGTAAATAGCTATATGGCTTAAGCGGTTTGCTCGTATTACATTTATGCTGCATATGCAGTTTCGGCGTGCAGCACAGCGAGCATTTGGAAATTTGGTCACTTATGGTTTATGACCCAGGTTTCGAATTAGCGACAAAGTGCTACAGTGCCCTTTAAGGGGTTATAAACCTTTTTTATTTTCAAAAATAGAAAATTTTTTTTATTGCTTTTTAAATTCAAACATCCCTGTAATTAAATAATTGCTAAGTACCTAAAAAAAAAATCCGAACTTTGCTCTTTTTCTTCGACAAAGAAGGTATATAACCCCTTAAGTACTCTTAGTACGAGGTGTGGTCCACATATGTATTTCTAGATATGTGCATATTACACTCCTGTTTGCCATGGAAATATCCGTCCGCTTCAACAAATTCTCCTTGGTTTACAAGGTGCCTCACTACCCTAAAAAATACTAAAAATAGGCTCATACTAAAATATAAACGAACCTGCAGTAGTATTGATTCCTCAAGATATCTACTAGCTCGATCAAATCAAACCATGCATAACGCAGAACGTTACAGGAATTATATTCACCGGATACAATTTACTCAGAAGCCAAAGCAGTTTTATAATTTTGTAAACACAAAGCGTAAGCAGGTATCTGTCCCACCACTGCTTACAATTTAAAATTCATCTACCACCACTGATCAGGCCATTGCCGATCTATTCGCAGCACAACTTATTCTCCGCCTAAATTGACAGATCTGCCTTACGCATATAACATTCAAGCAGCAAATCTTATTTACTGTCCGTTTTTTTCTGAGAACAACTTATTATCTGGTCTTTTAAGGGTAAAACCCATTTATTCGCCAGGCCCCGACGGAGTACCAGGCTGTGTGCTAAAATACTGCGCCAGGGCTCTGTGCAAACCTCTTCTAAGACTTTCAACTTATCTTTGGAAAGCTCGATTTTTTCCTTAAGTGGAAGGAATCATTCACAATTCCCCTACATAAAAAAGGGAAAGTCCGAGGTTGCCAACTACAAGAAGCATCTCTAAGTTGTCGGCAATTCCAAAGTTATTTGAAAAATTAATTACCCCTCATTTGCAACACCTTTGCTCTTCGATTATCACTCCTTGTCAGCATGGCTTTATTAAGCGTCGCTCCACCACCACAAACTTATTGGAGTTGACATCCTTTGTCATAGATGGCTTTTGTAAGGGATATCAAACCGATGTAATTTACACAGACTTCAGAAGCATTTGATTCAGTTAATCACTCACTCTTGTTGAGTAAACTGAATATGCTGGGTTTTCCTAAAAGACCTCTTAACGTGGATCTCCAGCTACCTAGATGAAAGGACACAAAGAGTCTTATTTAAAAACATACGAGTCCCGTCTGGTCCGTGCTACATACGGCGACCCTCAAGGAACTTATCTTGGCCCGTTATTATTTACGCTTTTATAAACGACTTGCCCTCTGCTTGAACGAACTCTCTAGTTCTTATGTATGCAGATGATGTAAAGCTTTGTCTTCAGTACAAATCCATCTCTGCCCAATGCAGTCTTCAGTCTGACCTTGATAACTTTCAAAAATGGTGTTTAGCTAATGATCTAATACTTAATGGATCAAAATGCAAACATATGTCTTTTTATCGTTCTAGCCCTCTGCAACCTACTTATTCTAATAATGGGATTGCCTTAGAAAAATTAACCCAAGTTAACGATCTCGGCATCCTATTAGATATTAAACTTAAATTTGCCGACCATTTTTTCTTAATGGTTAATAAGGCTAAAGGTGTCGTTGGTTTTATCAAAAGGTGGTCAAAAGAATTTAATGACCCCTATATAACCAAAACATTGTTTATTTCTTTGGTCCGTCCTATACTAGAGTACGGTTCATGTGTCTGAAGTCCCCAATATGGAGTATATAAGGACCGCATAGAATCCGTACAAAAGAACTTTTTAATATTTGCACTTCTCTAAGTGCACTTTTCCCATACTGGGATGCAAATCTTCAGCATCCATCCTTCAGTAGCGACTTTTACTTATAAACTTACCTAGCTTAACAAATCGTAGGACAATGCTCGGTGTAGTTTTTCTGCATAACCTTATTGACGGGGATGTAGATAGCCAGCAATTACTAACACTTTTAAAATTTAACATTCCTAATAGAAGGACTAGAAACTTTAGTCTTCTATTCCTTAGCCGTTGTAGTTCGACTTATGCACAACACAACCCTTTTAGGGTCTTATGTTCGAACTACAATGGTCTCTACTCTATTACATCTCTTTCCTGTCCCTCTAATTTAAAATATAGAATTTTAAACTATCTTACTAACTCCTCCTAGCTTAACAAATTTCAAATAGCTTAATCTAATAACTCGGTCGTCTGTGCCTCTAAGCTTTATGATGAATTCAGGAAGGCTAGCTGATGCTCTTATTGATGCACAAGCGATTTCCAAATTCTGAAAGACCGCGAAAAAAAAAGAGGGCCGATCCGCACAGACTGCCAGAAGCGCAAACGGCTCAGAGGATCATTGGGATGTGCAGGTGTGTTTCGCTTCCGGCCCTTATCAACGTGTGCCATTTTTGAGTGCAGCTTCCAGGCACGAGCACTGATAGACTCAGGGTCCGAAGCGACTTTCATAACGGAAGGAAACGTGCCATTTCTCCATTCGGTCGCCGTCTAGACCCGGGCTACAATTATAGACTGCGGAAGAACGTACCGCAGTTGACAGGAAATCTGGCATCATATCCGATTCCGCGAGATCGCCTCAAGGGGCTTCCCGACTTTCCCCTGGCGGACCCCAACTTCTTTGAGAGCTCCCAAGTCGATGTGTTAATAGGAGCTGACATTCTTCCGTCCATTCTCCTCGGTAATGCCAAGGCTAACATATGCGGGTCGCTTCTCGGTCAGGAGACCATTTTTGGATGGGTGCTGACAGGACCATTATCTCCAGCCAATCCCCGCAGCGTGTCCGTTTTTTCCACACGAGTGGCCCCCCAGCCTCGGTGACTCACTGGATCAGCTCCTCACCAAATTCTGGGAGGTGGAAGATGTGCCCACCGATAAGTTCGGAATCGGATTCCGTTTGCGAGCACAATTTTGTCCGGACGACGAAAAGAGACAGGAGTGACAAGTACGTTGTGACGCTCCCCTTACGCGACCCCGGGAAGAAGAGTTCCGAGCTAGCGATTCACGGTCCTTTGCCCTTGCTCAGTTTCTGCGTAATGAGCAGCGCCTGAAGAGGGACCCGCCCCTTAAGGCCCGCTATGACTCGGTAATTCAGGAGTAGATCGACTTAGGCCACATGACCGAGGTCTCTCCCGCCAGCAATTCCGCTACCTACTATCTTCCACATCATGCCGTCTTCAAGCCCGAAAACACGACCACCAAGGTGCGAGTGGTCTTCAATGCTTCGAGCCCGTCCGCAAACGGGACCAGTCTGAACGACATTCTTTACGAGGGCCCGGTCTTACAATCCGACCTGACGATTCAAATCCTAAAGTGGCGATACTTTAGGTTTGTCTTCAACGCCGACATCGAGAAGATGTATCTGCAAATTTGGGTAGACCCCAAGCATACTCCGCTTCAACGTATTCTGTTTCGCAATCCCGATGGGGATATCCGCGACTACGAGTTGAAAACGGTCACCTTCGGTGTCAATTGTGCCCCGTTCCTGGCAATCCGTGTGCTGCAACAGCTCGCTGACGACGAAGAGTCGAAGTATCCGCAGGCAAGCTAAGTTATCCACCATTTTATGTACGTTGATGGCGTTCTCGCGGGGGCAGACTCCAAAACTGAAGCCCAAGCTGCGATTCGGGAGCTGAAACGGGCCCTAGAGTCAGCAGGGTTCACACTAGGGAAATGGACGTCGAATAGCAAGGCAATCCTGGCCGACATCCGAGCGACCACCTCCTTCGTGCTGCTTTCCTCGACATCGATGCAGAGAGTATGGCCAAGACACTCGGCGTGCGGTGGAAAAGCGACGACTGATGAGTTCTTTTTTGTTCCGCTAGAATTGACTTCCGGCTCGGCTTTCACGAAGCGCCAAGTCCTCTCCCAAATTGCCAAATGGTTCGATCCAGCAGGTTGGCTCGCTCCTTTCATTGTTCGGGCGAAAATATTCAAACAAGACATTTGGCTTCTGGATCTAGGGTGGGACGACGCCCTCCCTCAAGATTTCTATCAGCGATGGGTTGACTTTCTAAAGAATTATTCAGTGCTTGATCAGATTCGTGTTCGTCGGTGGGTCGCGTTCTGACCAAACCTAAAGGTGGAACACCACGGGTTCTGGGACGCTTCACAGAAGGCGTACGGCGCAGCAATTTACGTTCGTGTCGAGGTTGAGTAATAGTGACCCTGCTGACTGCAAAGACTGGAGTGGCCCCAGTTAAGACGGTGTCGCTCCCTCGGCTAGAGCTGTGCGGTGCCTTGTTGTAGTCCGAGATGGCCACTGCCGTTCTGCCAAAGATGCCAGGGGCTGCGTCTGCCCTATACTGTTGGTCCGACTGGACTATTGTCCTCGCGTGGCTGCAGAAGCCAGCGTGCCTGTGGACAACGTTCGTGTCCAACCGGGTGACCAAGATCACCCAGTTCACCGACGTGCAGAAATGGGCACATGTCCGCTCCGAGCAGAACCCTGCGGATCTCGCTAGCCGGGGCGTAGCTCTCCAAGATCTTGCGGACAACCAGTTGTGGTGGCACGGTCCTGACTGGCTGTAAAGGCCTCAAGGCAATGATGTGACTGAACTCGAGGAGCGAGCAGTCAAGGTCCATGTCGCGAAAGCGCCCCCGAAGATCTCCCTTGAGCATTTTTCCACACTCGATAAGGCATTACGAGTCCTTGCCTATGTTAATCCCTTCATCCAGCGCGCGCGGAAAATTCGATCGAAATTCGAATGAGGTTACGTCGGCTGAACGTCTTCTAGTTTCCGTCACTCAGCGCAGACACTTCGTCTCTCAGATGAGCTGTTTAAGCGAAAAGCGTCCAGTATCGGCATCCAGTCCGATTCAAAATCTGAACCCCTTCGTGGATTCGCAAGGCCTTATGAGAGCCTGCGGCCGTGTCGCGTTCTCTGAACTTCTCCAATATGACGAACGGCACCCTATAATAATCCTTCCGTACGACTGCCATCTGTCTCGACTCCTGGTTCAATTTACGCATCGCATCACGCTGCACGGTGGCAATCAGCTGATGATCCGTCTGATCCGGGCCAAATTCTGGATTCCAAGGGTGAGGAATTTGGTCAAGTCCGTCGTCTATTCTTTTAAAATATGTGTCATCCACAAGATGAAGTTGCAGACGCAACTCATGGGAGAGCAACCTAAGGAACGGACGTCCTTCTCGCGCCTATTCACGTACACTGGTGTGATCATGCTGCTCCTTTCGATATAAAAACTATATTTTTTTCCTTCACCATATTTCCGACAGCCATAGTCAACACGATGTCGCCACGCCCATAACACGCCCAATCGCTGAAGAGCAGATGTACTCGAGGTGTTCAATCCTACCGATGCCGAGTGCAATGGGATCCATCCATTGAAGCTCGGCGTCCTTCACCTTAGAGCCGAAGACCGTTCCAAGCGGTTCTTGTGAACCGGTATTGCTCGAGCTGCCAGGCCCACCAGCTTTCCGACGGATCGTGTCGCCGTGGGGACGGCTTTAAGACGTGTGGTCAGGATCAAAACACGCTGCTGCACCTCGTGGAGAAGCCGCGGGCTCTGCGCAAGGCACGCCAAGAGGACCACCGGTCACGGAGCGCGGGAGACAGGACACGGAGTGTCTCGGCTGGCGCACGAGTGCGCATAGACACCGGATAGACATAGAGGCGGACTGTTGGGTGAAGGGCCGACGTTGTCAAGTCATAAGAGCGCATCCGCGCTGAAGAGCGCACCCTCGCTGAAGACAGCGCCCCGCGCTGAAAAGCAGATCCGCGCTGAAAAGCGCACTCCGCACTCGCCCCCTCTGTGCATTTCTCTCTCGCTCGTTGGCCGTCGTCGATCGTCATTTTGTTGTTCTAGTTAAGTCAATCTCTTGTAAGCAAGCTGAACGCGTTTTTTGAATTTACCCCGAAGACGCCCCCGACTTCTTATTTCATCCTTATTTTCGGAACCTTTTGCGGCAGCAACGCCTTCCTTGCATCCCATATTCTAGCCTTTACAGAAACTTGGTTAAAGACGGAGATTTTAGCTCCAAAGTTTTTCCAAATAAGTACACCACTTTTTGAAGGGATCGACCTCAGCGAAGGGGGGTGGAGTCCTCATTTCGGTAGACTCCACTCTTGCTTCTAAAGAGTTAAAATCAAAAGAGTTCGGTGCATTACGTTTATTTGCATTAAAATCATTGTTTAAGTGAAATCTTTACACATTACATGTGCATATATATCGCCTTCGTCTGAACCGCCCCACATTGGCAGCATTTGTCCGCTATTCAATCCGTTTTTAATCTTGTGACTGATCGAAGCTTGGGCGACTTCCCAATGTCCCCAGAATTAAAGTGGTCTAACGTCGATAGCTACCATCTTTTTGTCAATTATCACTCACCATGACTACACCGCGGGCATGTTTGACATGTCCTGAAGGTAAAATTAACCATGTTAGAAATTCGTTAGGTCAGCTTTTTAGACTTATGCTTTGTATCTGATCCCGATGGTAGCGCTCTCAGAGCTGAGGTTGAGCCCTCAACCCCAGAGGATCCTTATCACCCCACGCTGGTGGTCTCAATCGAAACCATTCCTGGTATCGATTAGATGCCTCCATGTGACAAATAAGATGTCTGCTTCTAAAAGCTGATTTCCCAAACTTAATAGACTTATCGATACATATATGATTGGTCCGATATTTTGGCATGCACTGATCTTAATGTCACCTTAGAAAAATTTTACTGTACTTTAATTACATTTTTTGACTCCTGTAATGTGTCTCGCCGTCCAGGAATCCTTTCCTTTGTAGTAAGTCTGTTTGTATGAAAATTATTTTTGTTCTTTATTATTGATCTTCATTTTTGGAGCAGCCGTGGTTGCAGCTCCAAGCTCCCAAAAGGTTCTTCTCCTTTACAATATTTCTAGGAGTTGGGAAGTCTAGGTCTCGTAGCTGCGCTGCCAACAGCGGCAGCGGAGAGATGGTTATATATTCTTAAGTAAATAGCTGTATGGCTTAAGCGGAGGTTTATGCACATATAAGTGGTTTGCTCGTATTACATTTATGCTGCATATGCAGTTTCGGCGTGCAGCACATCGAAAATTTGGAAATTCGGTCACTTAAGGTTTATGACCCAGGTTTCAAATTAGCGACAAAGTGCTACAGTGTGTGCCCTTTAAGTACTCTTGTTACAGTGGGTGGTCGACTTATGTATTTCTTTATATGTGCATATTACACTCCTGTGAGCCGTGGAAATATCCGTCCGCTTCCACAAATCCTCCTTGGTTTACAAGGTGCCTCACTACCCTAAAAAATACTAAAAATAGGCTCATAGTAAAATATAAACAATCCTGCAGTAGTATTGATTCCTTAAGATATCTACTATCTCGATCAAATTTTACCATGCATAACGCTGAACGTTACAGAAATTATAATTTCGCAGTTTTATAATTTTGTAAACACAAAGCGTAAAAATGTATCTTTCCCACAACTGCTTTCATTTGAAAAGTCATCTACGACCTCTGATCAGGCCATTGCCGATCTACTCGAAGAATTTTTTTTAAACAACTTATTCTCCGCCCAAATTGACAGCCTTACGCATATAACATTCAGTCAGCTAATCTTATTTTCTGTCAGTTTTTCTCCGAGAAAAAATTAGTTACTCCCCATCTGCAACACATTTGCTCTTCGATCATCTCT
>JAECYA010000521.1:0-14110 GCA_018153455.1 Drosophila parabipectinata | reverse complement strand
TAATTATAACTACGAAAATTTATTTAATTCTTTCCGTTCGAGCAAAGGGCCAGGTTTTTTAATTCACCTTTCCGGCCACTCAATAATTAAAGTCGACGATTTTAATTATCGGAAAATTATAATTAATTAATTTAATTATCCACCTTCTGTCCGAATAGAGCCGCGGTTTTTTCATTCCATCTTCTGGCTCCATCATATTTAAATCCGACAGTTAGCCAAAAAATTAATTATTTATATTTTTGTGTGTTAAATTCAAGCCAAAGTTAAGTCCACCTTCCGGCTCCGCAAATTCGAAAATAGTTAAGAATTTAATATCTCTAATATAATAATATATATTAAATTCAGTACGAACCACACAAGTCGAAATATACATACATATATAGACCGTCATCATTTTTTTTCCGAACAAGCACGAATTTTCCGGTACTTTTTCCATTTTTTCGTGCCTCCAACTCTGCTTCTACTACGCATCAGGCAACATCCGCCTACAATCCGAACAAACCTCGTCTCCTTTTGGGTTTTTTCTGGTGCCTGAAGTTTTTCTTTCCATATTCGAATTGTGCCGCACACGACTTTCCTTTCCACATCGGCGCCACTAGTTCGCACTTGCTCCTTGTAATTGCCTTTCATCCACGATCTCACCGTTCTCAACACATTAGTGCGACCGGCCACCACTTCGTACGGGGCACCTGTTGCGCGAGTCAGTAGACAAGCGCTGATCAGCGAATTGGACTCTGAGAATGCCCACGGGAGACGACAAAAAGCCGCGTTCGATCCCAGCCATCCGTTTGGACAGATCTCAATCCGCATCTCCGCGGACGCCTCTTTTGAAGCCTAAGGCTACCAGTGCCAGTCCAAGGGCAAGGAGTGACGAATCCGTCAATACAACCCCCGGTCCTTCACAGAGGCAGACTCACTCCGTCGCAAAAATGGCTCCAAGTGCGGTCGAAGTGGCGTTGAAAAAGTTCATCGCCACAACAGATCGAATTATCCAATTTGAGGCTAACATAAGTACTCCGGGCGCCCCAGGAACGGAAATAGGCTTCCAATACATGTGCGAAGTTCATCGGGACCAAATTCAGGCACTATGGGAGAAGGTGGAGAAGAGCTATGAGAGCTGCTCCGATTTGCTAGCCGTGTCCGACGACAATGCGGCCGCCTCGACAGTGCTGGAAGCGAAGTACAGCTACTGTTACTCCGTCTATTCGGGATGTATTGCCCAGCTTCGGGAGAAAATTGCTTCCCAATCCACTCAGGCTCCCGTCAATGTCCACACGCCCGCGCCTACAGGCTGCCGGTTACCTCCGGTGGATACCGAGGTCTTCGCGGGTGATTATCTTCGGTGGCCCACCTTCAGAGACTTGTTTACGGCCATTTACATCCAAAACTCGCGGCTCACCCCGGTAGAGAAGTTGTTCCACTTATTGTCCAAAACAAGTGGTGACGCCCACGCCATTGTTTCTAAGGCTCCGCTTACCCATGAGGGGTTTGTCGCCGCATGGCAAAGCCTCACAGACCGCTTTGAGAACCGGCGGCTATTGATCAACAGCCAGTTGAAGATCCTTTTCAACATCCAGGCTATTTCTCAAGAGTCCGGGGTCGCGCTGAAGGAGCTGCAAGCTACAATTCAGAGTTGTTTGACAGCCCTAGAAATGTCCTCCGTTAATGTTGAAGCTTGGGACTGTCTCCTTGTATTTATGATTTCGTCAAAGCTCCCCAAGGTCACACTTTCTATGTGGGAGCAATCCGTACATAATAAGGCCGAGATTCCAACATGGAAGGAATTAGATAACTTCCTGACAGAGCGCCATCGCACTCTGGAGGCCATCGACGACGTCAGGCCTAGTGGCTCCGTGCAATTTCCGCCAAGGTCGGGACTTCCTTCTGCCCCTGCTCGGAGGCTCACTTCATACGAGACTCGAATGGTTCCGGGCCAAAAGGGCTGCGATCTCTGTTCGAGGGAGGACCACCCCATTCGCTTATGTCCGCGTTTCCTAGAAATGGATGTAAATGGGCGCTCTGACTACATAAGGAGGAAGCAGTTATGTTTAAACTGTTTTGCCCGAGGGCACCAGCAGCGAGACTGCACGAGCGCCCATACCTGCTCCACATGCCACAGCAGACACCACACCCTCTTGCACCGCGGCAATCCATTCGCAACCGCTCCAAGTCCGCCTACGCAGCTTACCGCTCCAAGTCCGCCTGCGTCAACAAACGGCCCCGAGGATCAGTCGAATGTGCAGGTGTGTTTCGCTTCCGGGTCAGGAGCCGTCCTACTGGGCACGGCCCTTATCAACGTGTGCCATTTGGGGTGCACCGTCCAAGCACGAGCACTGATAGACTCAGGCTCCGAAGCGACGTTCATAACGGAACGACTGTTCAACCTCGTCAAGCCTCCCTTCAAGACGATTCAAGCCCAAGTTTCCGGCCTTAATCAAACCATTTCCGCGCAGTCTACTAAATTCTGCCATTTCTCTATTCGGTCGCCGTCAAGACCCGGGCTACAATTAGAGACTGCGGCTTACGTTCTTCCGCAGTTGGCAGGAAATCTGCCATCATATCCGATTTCGCGATATCGTCTCAAGGGGCTGCCCGATATTACCCTGGCGGACCCCAACTTCTTTGAGAGCTCCCAAGTCGATGTGTTATTAGGAGCTGACATTCTTCCGTCCATATTTTTATTCTTTTAATGTGTTTTCCTAAATTTATAATCCCATAAAAAAAAATACATACTTGTAAAATCACCTTAACATCGTCTCAGTTCGTAGTGGAACCCGCTGTAAAAATGTCTATAAGTGCGGGTTAAAAGGCATTTTGGCAGGCCGCGTCGTGGAACCCGCTCTCAAATGTTTTCATTTTTTCCGTCGTGGAAACCGCTGTAATAATGAAAACATTTGAGAGCGGGTTCCACGACAAACGGCTGGCAGATGAGAGAGGGAAAGAGAGAATTCTATTTTTAGATCGTAACATCTTTGGAAAGATGAAAGTTTGAAACGTTGTAATCGAACCAATGTGAGAGTGAAGAGATCAGTAATATTTTTTACTATCTTTACCCTTCAGCTCTGTTTTTGGTATGGATTCTCGGGCTTCCTTTAACACCAATTTTAAGTATCTTTAAATCGTCTTCGAGAATAGCCTAGATGGATAGTGTGCGGTCCTTATTCATGGGGTCCTGGGTTCGATTTCATTAGCGGGCGGTTGTTTCTGTTTTCATGAAGTTTTAGTGTTATGATTCTTTTTATATTTGTTTTTATTTTTTGTTTTTTACTATTAATTTTTACGTTATTATTATTATTTTTAATTGCATTCTATTACAATTGTTGTAAAAATAAGTGACGGACGTGTCGGATGACAAAATGCCGGAAAGACTCCCTTGAAATTGTATTAGCATTTTATTGGCGGGACAAAATGAAGAATAAAACAATTTTACAATTGTAAAATTAAAGAAAAATATTACAATTAAAAAAAAATATAAATACAGAAAAAATATTTGAACACAGAAAACTTACACATAGAGTAACTACTCTATGCATTACGCTACCATCCTGTCTCGATCTGTTGCGATTAAAAATACTATTTGTTCTACCAACTACCACATCGGCGCGTCGAAAACAGAAACGAGAAATTGAAATTGAAATTTGGAACCCAAAACATTTTTACCTCGTCGTGCGAGCAGTCACACATACATACATAGGTTCACATTTTTGTTGACGGATACATGTTAAGAGTTCTAAAAATAGAATCGTATGATGTGCGTTCCCCCCTCAACAACAAGCTCGACAAAAAAAGTTTACCGTTTTGGGCCCTGGTGTCCCATCTACGTACTTTATAATTATACCCTTGCAGAGGGTATTATAATTTTGTCCAAAAGTGCACACTTTTATACTATACACACTATACGTAGTAAAGGAGACATCTCCGACCCTATAAAGTATATATATTCTTGATTAGGATCACCTCCTGAGTTGATATGAGCATGTCCGTCTGTCTGTCTGTCTGTTTGTTTCTACGCGAACTAGTCTCTCAGTTTTAAAGCTATCGACTTGAAACTTTTGCACACACCCTTCTTTCTTTTTTCTTCTTTCGCAGTATATAAGTCGGAACGACCGGGATCGGCCGACTATATCCTATAGCTGCCATATAACTGATTATTCGGAAAGGGTATAACTTTGGTGTTTTTAGAGTTAGAGAGTTCAAATTTGACATGAGAGCTATTTTTGAGAGCAAAACATTACGACATGTTTTGGCTCCGCCCGAAGATAGCTTTTCTTTCTTGTTTTTCTTTCCTTTCCCAGAAAATTTTTTATCAGTTGCTCATACTAGACCATATTTTATTAACAAAATCAGAAATAATTGACTATTCAAGTCACGAGTATCTTCTATTTAAGGACAATAAAGACGTATTGACGTACATACGATTCATACGCAGATTAATTCCACGTAACTAACTTAAGCTTTTATAAAGAAATAATAAATTTGGAATCAGATAATATTAAATAATAAAAGGTCAAAATGGGAAATTAAATATGACAGAAGTAATAGAACTAATTTTATCACAATTAATATCAACTAGATCAAAAAGAGGGATAAATGAGTTAGGCACCGTGTGGAAATGGTTAGCTGGAACTCCGGACCATGATGATTTTATTACATTTAAGAAAAAAATTAATGAATTAATAGAAAACAATAATAAGCAGTCTATTATCAATTCCAGATTATTCAAAGAAATAGAATCTCTTTCCGATGATTTTAAAAAAGTATTTATTGATCAAGATCTACCACTTCGAAAACATCGCTTGCGATTATTAACATTTGATCTGCAAAATTTAATTGACACAATCACTCTAGCAAAAATAGACGTTTTTAATACCAAAATTTTAAACAATGATGACATCTTGGAAATATTAAAACATGAACAAAAACCAGTAATTATAGCTGATTTAATGGACATCTCTTCTTTTAAAATCGCATTGCATAAAGAACTTTTAATAATTTATATAAAATACCCAATAATAAAAAACAGATGTGAAATGTATCACGCTAGAGCGATTTCCCAAATCGATGAAAAACTAGTATTAAGCGATCAAGTCGCAAAATGCGAAAATATGTTTTACGAAATGTCTAATTTTAAGAACGAACTTTTTAATAATTATTGCACTCTAAGTAACCAAAAAACTTGTTTTACCCGATTATTAAATGGTGAGAAATCAACCTGTAAAAAAATAAGAGAAAAAATTTAAAAAATAGACATCATACAAGATGGTGCCATCCTTATAAATGGGAACAATATTGTTAACAACTCCCATTTAAACGGTTCGTTTTTAATAACATTTAATGGTACAACTTAAATTATTATTAATAACTCGTATACCAATTTGGAAAATAAAATTCTTGAATACGTAACTACGAACCACTTTAAAAATTATGAAATATCCGATTACATATTATCAAATAACTCTGATCTTTCTTTAGATAATATAAACATTTTAAACCCATTCGTTAAAATTAAGAATACTAAAATATCACTTACCTTTATATTATTAATTTTAATCATTATATATTTGATTCTTTCACTTATTATAAAATACAAAAATGCTATATTATTTGTAACCAAAAAACATCGGCCTGAACCAGAAAAATCTATTAAGCAAGAAATTTTTTTAACAGAATTAAGAGATTATTTAAGCGAATTTCATATTGAATCGGGACGATCCATTTTAGAAGGGGGAGAGTTATCCAACCCCTAAATACAGGCCACTTATGGCTTTTATAAACAATATTTTCAATCTCTGCATTTGCCTTTGGCTTGATCTTTGGCTCAATTATCCAACCCATAAATCCAGGCCACTTATGGCTTTCCACTTATGAATTTTATAAACAATATTTTCAAACTCTGCATTTGCCTTCGGCTTTGTCTTTGGCTCTGAGGTCCGATCTCGGTTCCCCATAAACAAATCAAAATCAAAAGTAAACATCAGCTTCCCTCCGAAGCCCAATCAATTACGCCTTTTGCGTTTCAAGTACCCACCAAATTGCATCGATCAGCGTAATCGAATTTCACAATAAGATGCGACAGTTTCATCTTAAGCCTCTAATCTAAACACAACTGATGGCCGAGGTTCTTTGGATCAGATTTAGAATTAAGAAGTCAGTCCTATTTTGACCGAGACCGCGAACGGTTGACAAAAGTATTTAAGAAAAAACCAAAAGTGTCTTGTAATTTTTGTAATTTTTTGTGAAATTAAAAAATAAAATTTTCATTTTTTTAATTCACCGAACTACAAACAATTTTACTTACATATAAATATTTTTTTTAGGTGAACAACCCGCAGCCATGCAAACAAGTGGGTCGAGAAGGAAAGGTGCTTACACTCCAACGATTATATTCATATCAATAAAAATGTTGTTGTATATTTCACGTCTTTACATAGATGTTAATCCAAAAGGAAGATGACTAACTTTTCCATTTAAAATATTCCATTAAGGTAAGAAAACAAATCATAGTCTTTAATAGTTTTAAATAAAAATTGAAAATCAAAAATAGTACTGATAGGTACCGTATATGCATCTCGCCTTTTTTCCGCTCCTTAGTTAGGTTAACTTATATTGACTTTACGTTATTTGGTTTGTTGTATCTATTTTGGGTAATAACAATTACTAATACAAAAAATATTGATTTTAAAAGTGTTTTGTTCGGACTGGGGATTCATAGGCTCGACCTTATTTGCTGTGAGCTTCATTACTAAATTTGCAAATTGACTACTTATTTCATATAAGAAAAATGGTCGCAAAAATTTCTTGAAACAGGCCCCAGAGAGAATCTTACTCTATTTCTTAGGATAGAAATCCGTTGGTATTTTTCTATTTGTACCCGTTGGTAGCAAGCCTAAATAGTAACAAAAATTAAAACTTTTGCTGGCTTTGAAACAAAATTGAAAGCAAACACCTTCACAGGATGTGAATGTGTGAATACGCTTACATGTTAAAATCAGTTTCAGCGCGAAGCAATCTTTTGATGATGAATATCAACCTTGCTACGACTGAACAGCCAACAACTTTCAAAAAGTATGTGGGTAAGTAAGAGAGCAAGATTTTCTGTGATGTCTGCTGAGGCCAGTAGCAAAAAATGTTGGATCCATTTTCGTCGTATAAAATTAGTTGTCTATATATTGTATCCTCAGCCGACTGAGGGCGCTGGTCGCGTGTCGTTGCGTCGAGTATGGATTTGAGAGTAAAGACAAGTGTGATAGATTACGAGGAAGAGTGTTTCTTGGGGGATTGGTGGTTGGTTATGGATTATGGATAGTAAGGGCTTGAGAATGGGCGGGACGGCCGCTAGGCATTGCTTCGCCCGCCGCAGGCCTCAACTCTCCACCCTACCGCCTCTCCTGCTCGATGCTCCTGAGCCTCTGCATTAAAGCTAAAGCAAAAGATGCTACTGCATCCCAGAGCATCTGGTTCTCCAGCATTACCTCCACAAGGTTTCCTGAGTGTAGTGAGCGGCCCGCCGTCGTTTCCAGTCGGTGGCGCTCTCGTGCAAACCCGCGGCACTCGAAGAAAACGTGCTTGGCGTTCTCGACTATCGATCTCCCGCACTCCGGGAGAGTTTTTTCGAAATAAATCAAGATTTGAGGGTGTAGGAAAAATTTCAAACATGGTTTTATACTATACTCGACCTAATGAACAATTCCTACTAGGTCTCTTCAAAAGTTCCAAATCACTGTCGCACTGTGAAATTTACCTTGACCACCGACGCTTCAGACGTCGCAATTGGTGCAGTTTTATCTCAAGAAGGAAAACCAATTACTTTTATTTCAAAAACCTTGTCTAAAACAGAACAAGCTTATGCGACTAATAAGAAGGAACTTTTAGCGATAGTATGGGCTCTTAAAAATCTAAGAAATTACTTATACGGAGTAATTGGAATTGAAATTCAAACCGACCATCAAACTTTATCTTACACAATTTCGGATAAAAATCCCAATGTAGATATGAAAGGATGGTATTCTTTCATTCAAAGTTTTACACCGAAAATAACATTTAAGCCCGGTACAAAAAATGTAGTTGCAGACGCATTATCTCGAATTCAGATAAATAATATTACAGACAGCGATATAAAACAAACAGACCAGTCAGACTCAGATCAGAACACACAGCATTCAGCTGAAAGTAGTTTTGAAAATGTAAAACAAGAGACCCGTAAACCGTTAAATCAATTTAAACACCAACTGTTATTAACAACGGGGAGGTATTCAATACATGAGTCACTGAAAATTTTTGACAGGACACGACATTTAATTGAATATGACACACCAGAAAATTTAATAACTATATTAAGAGAGTATCTTCCACCTAACATTACGGTAGGAATTCATTGTACCTTAGAGGACTTATTTAAAATTCAATTACCTTTAAAAAATAATTTCACAAACACATTCCTTTTTACAAGAATCTTTCTACAAGACGTGGAAAACGAGGAAGATAAAGCTATAATAATAGAAGAAACGCACAGCCGTGCTCATAGGGGGCTAGAAGAGAATTACAAACAGATCAGTAAATTATATTATTGGCCAAACTGTTTTAAAAAATTAAAAGAGTATATTAAAAATTGCGTGATTTGTAACGAAAATAAATATAACAGGCACCCAATAAAAATTCCAATTGGGGAAGCCCCAATTCCAAGTAAAGAAGGAGAAAATTTACACATTGATATATATTACGCGCAAGGTCTTACTTTCATAACTTGTATTGACGCTTACTCAAATTTCTAGTAGTAAAAGAAATCCAAAATAAATTAAATATCGAAAATAAAGTAATGGAACTTCTTCAGCATTTTCCACAAGCAAAAGTAATAATGACCGATAATGAACCGAGCTTTACCTCGGCCCAATTTAAATCTTTCGCACAAAGGTGCAATTTAACTTTACATTACGCAGATCCGAGGCACAGCACGTCAAACGGACAGGTTGAAAGGGCACATTCTACATTAACAGAATTAGCTCGATGCATTAAAGAAGAATTTAATTTAACTGACTTTTCCGAAATAATAATAAGAGCCGCTCAAGAATATAATCAGAGCATTCATTCTACAACGAACCAAAAACCTTTTGACGTATTATATAATAAAATAGAGCACGATAACATCCCTGAACTTTTGAAAAATACTCAAGAGAAAATGTTGGAAACACATAATGAAAACAGAAAAGAAAAAGAATATCACGTAGGACAGGTAGTCTGTGAAAAGAAACACGGGGAAAGAAATAAACTTAAAACCAGATATAAAAAACAAAAAGTTAAGGAAAATGTACCCAACAAAGTAATAATCAACAATAGAAATAGAATTATTCACAAAGATAATATAAAATTCTAAGTATTTATATATTATCCTTTTTTCTTTCCTTTCCCAGAAAATGTTTTATCAGGTGCTCATACTACACCTTATTTTATTAACAAAATCAGAAATAATTGACTATACAAGTCACGAATATCTTCTTTTTAAGGACAATAAAGACGTATTGACGTACGATTCATACGCAATTTATTCCATGTAACTAACTTAAGCTTTTATAAAGAAATAATAAATTTGGAATCAGATAATATTAAAAGGGATACTAATAAAAGGTCACAATGGGAAATTAAATATGACATAAAAGTAATCGAACTAATTTTATCGCAATTAGTATCAACTAGATCAAAAAGAGGGATAAATGAGTTAGGCACCGTGTGGAAATGGTTAGCTGGAACTCCGGACCATGATGATTTTATTACATTTAAGAAAAAAATTAATGAATTAATAGAAAACAATAATAAGCAGTCTATTATCAATTCCCGATTATTCAAAGAAATAGAATCTCTTTCCGATGTTTTTAAAAATGTGTTTATTGATCTATATCTACCACTTTGAGAACATTGCTTATTATTCGATTCATACATTATTAACATTTGATCTGCAAAATTTTACTAACACAATCACTCTAGCAAAAATTGACGTTCTTAATACCAAAATTTTAAACAATGATGACATCTTGGAAATATTAAAACATGAAAAACAAGAAAGGAAAGCTAACTTCGGTCGAAGCCGAAGTTGATATACCATTTCAGTTAAAACCGGATATATATCGCAAGCATCGGATATAGTTGGCCGATCCTAATGAAATTTGGTGGGTTAGATAAACTGACCAAAACTAGAATCTGTACCAAGTTCCAGCTTTCTATCTTCAAAAACACAAAAGTTGTGTCAATTCCGATCCTTCAGTTATATGGCAGCTATTGGATATAGTCGGCTGATCCTTATGAAATTTGGTAGGTTGGATTAACTGACCAAAAATAGAATACGTATTAAATTCCAGCTTTCTATTTTTAAAAACACGAAAGTTGGGTCATTTCCGATCGTTCAGTTATATGGCAGCAATAGGATATAGTCGGCTGATCCTTTTGAAATTTGGTAGGTTGGATCAACTGACCAAAAATAGAATATGTATTAAACTCCAGCTTTCTATTTTTAAAAACACGAAAGTTGGGTCATTTCCGATCAATCAGTTATATGGCAGCTATAGGTTATAGTCGTCCGATCCCGCTCGTTCCGACTTATATACTGCGTGCAAAGAAAAGAAGGGTGTGTGCAAAGTTTCAAGTCGATAGCTTAAAAACTGAGAGACTAGTTCGCGAAGAAACGGACAGAAGGACAGACGAACAGACGGACATGCTCATATCAACTCAGGAGGTGATCCTGATCAAGAATATATCGACGCATTTCCGCGAAAGTATCGTAAGTCGCTTTTTTCGAAATTGAGATTTTAATGCAAAATTGTTAGGCACCCAATGTCTCACTACCCTGTGAAATATTATAACTGAAAACTCTATAGTTTCGATAAAAATTAAGTTTCAATTTTATCGTATGTTACAGTGCTTTTCAATTTGCGCGCGAAATTATCGTATGTCCATACAAATTTTTTGCATGGAAATACTTCAAACGCACAAAAATAAAGAAATACAATAACAAATGTTTTTAATCGCTTAAACATCTTATGATTTTGCTTATTGTTTGTAAGAGATTAAATAAAAAAAAAGCTTCTCCTGTAAAATTGGATTTTTTAACATACGATACTTTCGCGGAAATGCGTCGATATATACTTTATAGGGTCGGAGATGTCCCTTCACTGCGTTGCACACTTTTGGACAAAATTATAATACCCTCTGTAAGGGTATAAAAACCAGTAATTATCGCTGACTTAATGGATATCTCTGTTTTTATAATCTCATTGCATAAAGAACTTTTAATAATTTATATAAAATACCCAATAATAAAAAACAGATGTGAAATATATCACGCTAGAGTGATTTCCCAAATCGATGAAAAACTAGTATTAAACAATCAAGTCGCAAAATGCGAAAATATGTTTTATGAAATGCCTAATTTTAAGAACGAACTTTTTAATAATTATTGCACTGTAAGTAACAAAAAAAAAAACTGTGTGTGTCAGACTCACGCACGGCAGAAGTGAAAATTCTAAGTTGGTTTTTCCATGCATGCGAGCCCCGGCTTAGATCTCTCCCCCCTCTCTAGTGTTGAATTCAGGTTTTCATATTTGTTTTTTTCAATCATTTTTATATTCCGATTAAAAAGCGTATTGATGAAAGAAGGTACGCGATAAACCAATTTACCGGAGCTGTGTATTAATTACGAGTTTAGGGAATTCTCTATTCAAACCCACACGCTAACAAGGTTATTTATTCAAAATCCCCCATTCGTGATGTATTTCATCGTACATTTATGTGATATATTTATACCCTTGCAGAGGGTATTATAATTTTGTCCAAAAGTGTGCAACGCAGTGAAGGAGACATCTCCGACCCTATAAAGTATAAATATTCTTGATCAGAATCACCTCCTGAGTTGATATGAGCATGTCCGTCTGTCCCTTTGTCGGTCTGTCTATCTGTTTCTACGTGAACTAGTCTCTTAGTTTTAAAGCTATCGACTTGAAACTTTGCACACATCCTTCTTTCCTATGCACGCAGTATATAAGTCGGAACGACCGGGATCGGCCGACTATATCCTATAGCTGCCACATAACTGATTGTTCGGAAATGGTATAATTTTGGTGTTTATAGACTTGGAGTTGAAATTTGACACGAGAGCTATCTTTGGCAAAACATTACGACATGCTAAATTTCATAAGGATCGGTCGAATATATCCTATAGCTTCCATATAACTGAACGATCGGAAATGGACCAACTTTCAAGTTTTTGAAGATAGAAAGCTAGAACTTAGTACAGATTATATTTTTTCTAGTTTAAGGGGAGGGTAAGGTATTAAATTTTTTTATTTTTTAAATTGAATGCATAATATCTGAAGAATATTGTATCAAAATTTCAAGTCAATTAAAGTAAAATTGACGAAGTTATTAGTTATTGACGAAGTTGCTTATAAAGGTATTACACTGGATTTTTTTGTGTTTAAAACTTTAAAGCGTTTTTCCCACAACTCACGTTTTCAAAGTCGATACCCCTCATAACTTCAAAACTACTGCACCGATCCTTTTGAAATTTTAAACACTATTTCTGTACATATTTTACGAGGTAACGCTGTCAAGTTTTTTTTTTTTATAAAAAATCATAATTTTGATTTCGCAATGACAAATTAACCGATTTTTTCCCCAAAAAATTGAGTTTTTCACTTTAAAGTCTTCAAAAAAATTAACAAATTGCAATTTTCAAAAAACTTTTACAGCGTTACTTGGGGCGAACTATTATCTAACGAATGAACTTTCATTTTTTGATTACAAATGATCCAGCACCGAGTTATGAGGGGCACCGCAATTCAACTTTTTTTGGCGACACGTCCGGACAATTGCTACCATTGCCATATTTTTAAATATTTTTTTGTAAAAATTTTAAAAAACATTCTTCTAATGTGATACTTTAATATACCGTTGGTTGAATAAATAAATTTTAACTGTGTCGTCAGGGAAAAAATCACAAAAACATGGCTTTTTTCGCATGATTTGACCTTACCCTCCCCTTAAACTGCAAGGGTATAAACTTCAGCTGCTATTGTTAAAAACTATTAAGAATATCGCTTCGTTCAGTGCGAATCACAGGTCAACGGCTGAACGGCTGATGCGCGGCGTGGGTAGTTTGCAATAGAGCAAACAGGAGAGAAAGAAAGGCATTCGAGAGAGAAGGGGAGAGACGGCGTGTCTCGGTGGCTCTCTCACATCGTTCAGCGCTTGCGATGCGAGAGAGCGACAGAGAAAGCGAATAGGCGAGAGTGGGAAGGAGCGACTTTTGACGGTTTTTGGTAACGCTCCGAACTCCGCTCACTCGCCTATTTTCAATCTGCCCTGACGCGCCTAAAGAAGTTTCACTTCAAAAACTTGTTTTACCCGATTATTAAGTGGTGAGAAATCAACTTGTAAAAAAATGAGAGAAAAAAATAAAAAAAAGACATCATACATACAAGATGGTGCCATTCAATATCTTTAACAACTCCCATTTAAACGGTTAGTTTCTTAATAACTTTTAATGGTACAACTAAAATTATTAATATCTCATATACCAATTTGGAAAATAAAATTCGTGAATACGTAACTACGAACCACTTCAAAAATTATGAAATATCCGATAACATATTATCAAATAACTCTGATCTTTCTTTAGATATTATAAACATTTTAAACCCTTTCGTTAAAATTAAGAATACTTAAAAATCACTTACCTTTATATTTTTAATTTAAATCATTATATATTTGATTTTTTCACTTATTATAAAATACAAAAATGCTACATTATTTGTAACCAAAACCAATACAGGACAATTATGGCTTTTATAAACAATATTTTCTTATGGCTTTCCACTTATGGAAAGAACAGTATATTCAAACTTGCCTTCGGCAAGTTTGCCTTCGGCTTTGTCTTTGGCTCTGAGGTCCGATTTCGGTTCCCCATAAACAAATCAAAATTAAAAGTAAACATCAGCTTCCCTCCGAAGCCCAATCAATTGCGCCTTTTGCGTTTCAAGTACCCACCAAATTGCATCGATCAAGCTGAATTTCAGTAGGGAGTAAATAGGCAATCGGCTGATTTCTTGCGTCATATCCGTGTATG
>JAECYA010000520.1:0-14235 GCA_018153455.1 Drosophila parabipectinata | reverse complement strand
TAAAACCAGAACTTTTATTACGAGAAAACCATGGGATGACCTTTTAACCAGGCCAATTGTTTCAATAGAAATCTTCCTTCGTTGAATGAACATGTGCAAGGGCTTTCATTTGCGTAAGAGATTGTGTGCAGGTATGAATGCAATTTATTTGGGGTCTGTGTAACTTTAAAATACCAGGTATTACCTTTTTCTCATTGGTTGAATCGGAATAACATTATTCTTCAAATGTGGGCTGTAAATATTCAAACTCCTAAATTCATAACAAAACAGGTAAAACAGATAAAATAAAATGATCCTGACATTTTATTGCCTTGACAAAAAAAACGGTAAAATTCTGTAGCCTTATTTGAATTATACGTTTTTTTTTAATATTACCTAAATTGCCTGTATATTGAAAAAACGACGTTGACGACGTTACTTTGCCAGTTGAAATGCAGTTAATTTCAAGTGCGTGAAAAGTACATGTTCAAGTGCATGAATGGATGTTTTATTTTTTTACCAGTGACAAAAAAGTGTGTGTTCAAAAAATATATGTAATAATTCTTGAAACATATATTTTGCTAAGTCTGTTCTCCTAAAAGCGTCTCTTAATATGAGATTTTAAACCGCAGCAGAGCCCGCTACAAACAAAATGCGGTGCATATAAGAAACCGAAACTCGCCACACATCGCCAATGTACGCGCAAGCAACCCAGACTTACAGGAGGAAAGACGCGCGCAGGCGTCAAGAGAATCCGGAGGAACGGCGACGAGAGCAGTTACAAAAACACTGCTGGCAATTCTACTCGGAGGGCTAATCCAGAGCACCGAATTCCCGAAAATATTAGGGACATGGAGGCTCATGCGGCCCGCCGAGAAGACCTGGAAGAGTGGCGACGAGTGCAGGTAGAAAATACTGCAGATCATGCGACACGGAGGACTATTCCGGAGTACCAAAATCCGAAATTCGTCGAGAGGACTCTCATCATGCTGACCATGCCTCTCGGAGGACCACTCCCGAATTTCGAGTTCAGGAGCGGATTCAGGACGCCGCAGCATGAGCTGCTCATCGCGAGGACCCAGAAGAACGTGCAAGGGAGAAGGCTCTCACTGAAATGCGCCGACAGCGACGAAGAGACGTATCTCTAGAAGACAAGCAGCTAGGCAGGCAGCGGGAAAGTGCCGCCGATAACAGCAGAGCAACCAGAGGAATCCCTAACAAGAACACAGGAGAAACGGATAAACCCCATCACATTGCAGGAAACACGACAACAGCGGAGGATTCGAGAAGATCTAATTAGGCAAAAAAAACTTTAAGATGGACCTCCAAAATCGACTGGATGAGAAAATTTGTATTTTCTGTGAAGGAACATGGTTCAAAGCATTTCAATTAATAAATGCAAACAATAGGCAGGTCAATATCAACAATAAAGTACAAATTCAAATTAATAAAATTTCTGCTACCGTCAACCAACATCTGAGGTCAGCTAAAAAATCCCAAATTGATAAAGGGCATCATTCGAGATTCTTGTTACTCGAAATAGAATGATCGCAATGGAGCTGCAGGGTTTTATGCTGGCAGTAGCACTTCCCAAGGTTAATGTTGTTAGCCCTATCATCTTAGGTCATGCAGACCTAGCGGGTGTGTGGATGGAAGAGCCCACCGAGTACGCGATTTGTGATGCTTTGTCCGTATCGCCCGTTAAGATCTTACACACAGATCTTAAGATCTGTGATGGTGACATCCACACAGTAAAAAATTGCTCTGCGACATTAGGGGCTACATTTTGCCAGCTGGCGCGAAAAAGATCATGCTCTCGAGAGCTGCACGCTGGAGGCATGGCGCATTGCGAGATCCAGCAAAGCGATTTACACCCCAATACTTATGTTGATGAGGGGATTGTAATTATAAATGATTGCACGGCTCGCGTGTGTGTAGATAATTGTACCTGTATCCATGTAAGGGGCACATATCTCGTCACCTTTGCAGAAGGTGGCATCGTCAACTAAACCCGATTGGTCAATCAGCACACAGCCCAGAAGAGGGCTCCAGGAGTGGCCAGGATAGTAGTTAACTGAAGTTCGCTGACACAGCGTTTGGCCGGATACGAATACATAGCCGGCGAACACGGCATATTTGCGTGGCCGCTATGAAATACAATTTTGTTTAGCTTAAAGTTTCAGTTTGTATCTGCGCTTTATTCAATAAAGAAGGCACTTGATCAATACTCCGGCACAACCGTTAAAGTAAATTCATTTTATTGTACCATATTGGTCACTGTGCCTCAAGGGCCGTGATAACACAGCCAGTGCTCCCACCATAAATCCAGTCATAGATTTATGTGTTTTAATGTGATTCCGGCTAGAAGGCTATTAAAAATTATAAAAATTATTAATTTTTATTGTTAAATTTACAACCTTTTACTTTTTAAATAAAACCAGAACTTTTATTACGAAAAACCATGGGATGACCTTTTAACCAGGCCAATTGGTTCAATAGAAATCTTCCTTCGTTGAATGTTTATGTGCAAGGGCTTTCATTTGCGTAAGAGATTGTGCAGGTATGAATGCAATTTATGTGGGGACTGTGTAACTTTAAAATACCAGGTATTACCTTTTTTCTCATTGGTTGAATCGGAATAACATTATTCTTCAAATGTGGGCTGTAAATATTCGTAACTCCTAAATTCATAACAAAACAGGTAAAACAGATAAAATAAAATGATCCTGACATTTTATTGCCTTGACAAAAAAACGGAAAATTTTGTAGCCTTATTTGAATTATACGTTTTTTTAAATATTACCTAAATTGCCTGTATATTGAAAAAACGACGTTGACGACGTTACTCTGCCAGTTGAAATGCAGTTAATTTCAAGTGCGTGAAAAGTACATGTACAGTGACAAACAAGAGTGTGTTCAAAAAATATATGAAATAATTCTTGAAACATTGATGACAAACAATGTGACAAACAAGTGTGTGTTAAAAAAATATATGAAATAATTCTTGAAACATATATTTTGCTAAGTCTGATCTCCTAAAAGCGTCCCTTAATATGAGATTTTAAACCGCAGCAGAGCCCGCTACAAACAAAATGCGGTGCATATAAGAAACCGAAACTCGCCACACATCGCCAATGTACGCGCAAGCAACCCAGACTTACAGGAGGAAAGACGCGCGCAGGCGTCAAGAGAATCCGGAGGAACGGCGACGAGAGCAGTTACAAAACACTGCTGGCAATTCTACTCGGAGGGCTAATCCAGAGCACCGAATTCCCGAAAATATTAGGGACATGGAGGCTCATGCGGCCCGCCGAGAAGACCTGGAAGAGTGGCGACGAGTGCAGGTAGAAAATACTGCGGATCATGCGACACGGAGGACTATTCCGGAGTACCAAAATCCGAAATTCGTCGAGAGGACTCTCACCATGCTGACCATGCCTCTCGGAGGACCACTCCCGAATTTCGAGTTCAGGAGCGGATTCAGGAAGCCGCAGCATGAGCTGCTCATCGCGAGGACCCAGAAGAACGTGCAAGGGAGAAGGCTCTCACTGAAATGCGCCGACAGCGACGAAGAGACGTATCTCTAGAAGACAAGCAGCAGGCAGCGGGAAAGTGCCGCCGATAACAGCAGAGCAACCAGGAGGAATCCCCTAACAAGAACACAGGAGAAACGGATAAACCCATCACATTGCAGGGAAACACGACAACAGCGGAGGATTCGAGAAGATCTAATTAGGCAAAAAAAACTTTAAGATGGACCCCCAAAATCGACTGGATGACTCTCAAAGGCAGTCTCAACGAAACATGGACGCAAGAGCTTAACTTTCGGAGGACGAACTGGAACAGGAATGACAACAACAGCGAAATAGGCTTCGAGTATCAGCGAAGGATCTTTATCACAGGAACATAAAAGAAGGACCAACGGAAATTTGTATTTTCTGTGAAGGAACATGGTTCAAAGCATTTCAATTAATAAATGCAAACAATAGGCAGGTCAATATCAACAATAAAGTACAAATTCAAATTAATAAAATTTCTGCTACCGTCAACCAACATCTGAGGTCAGCTAAAAAATCCCAAATTGATAAAGGGCATCATTCGAGATTCTTGTTACTCGAAATAGAATGATCGCAATGGAGCTGCAGGGTTTTATGCTGGCAGTAGCACTTCCCAAGGTTAATGTTGTTAGCCCTATCATCTTAGGTGTAGCCCTATCACTTTAAAACTGTTGTTAAATAAATAAGAAAACAAACCAAAGCAATTACAAGTTCAATAAAAACCAAACAAACCAAACCAGCAAAGCGATTTACACCCTATTACTTACGTTGATGAGGGGATTGTAATTATAAATGATTGCACGGCTCGCGTGTGTGTAGATAATGGTACCTGTATCCATGTAAGGGGCACATATCTCGTCACCTTTGCAGAAGGTGGCATCGTCAACTAAACCCGATTGGTCAATCAGCACACAGCCCAGAAGAGGGCTCCAGGAGTGACCAACTCGCCTTCCCTGAACGTCTCTATGGAACGTAACGTTCTCAGTGTTCCTTACCTTCACCGATTCGGGGAACTCGGGGAGAAGATCGACCACCATCAATTATATCAGATGGTATTCATAGCGGAGAACAATATGCTGCGCCTGACCTATCGGCGACTCACTCAAGCCCGAATAACCGCGGTCCAGCTAAAAGATGATTGCCCAAATAGGGTCGCATGAGGCCTAATTCCTGAAGGGATAGTAAATTAACGGAAGTTAACCGCGCCACTGCAATGTCCAATTAATAAAGATGCTGTCTGACACAGCGTCTGGCCGGATACGCATACATAGCCGGCGAACACGGGCATATTAACATATAAAATTATTAATATTATATAAATTTACAGCCTTTTACTTTTTAAATAAAACCAGAACTTTTATTACGAGAAAACCATGGGATGACCTTTTAACCAGGCCAATTGTTTCAATAGAAATCTTCCTTCGTTGAATGAACATGTGCAAGGGCTTTCATTTGCGTAACAGATTGTGCAGGTATGAATGCAATTTATTTGGGGACTGTGTAACTTTAAAATACCAGGTATTACCTTTTTTCTCATTGGTTGAATCGGAATAACATTATTCTTCAAATGTGGGCTGTAAATATTCGTAACTCCTAAATTCATAACAAAACAGGTAAAACAGATAAAATAAAATGATCCTGACATTTTATTGCCTTGACAAAAAAACGGTAAAATTCTGTAGCCTTATTTGAATTATACGTTTTTTTTTAATATTACCTAAATTGCCTGTATATTGAAAAAACGACGTTGACGACGTTACTCTGCCAGTTGAAATGCAGTTAATTTCAAGTGCGTGAAAAGTACATGTTCATGTGCATGAATGGATGTTTTATTTTTTTACCAGTGACAAAAAAGTGTGTGTTCAAAAAATATTTGTAATAATTCTTGAAACATATATTTTGCTAAGTCTGTTCTCCTAAAAGCGTCCCTTAATATGAGATTTTAAACCGCAGCAGAGCCCGCTACAAACAAAATGCGGTGCATATAAGAAACCGAAACTCGCCACACATCGCCAATGTACGCGCAAGCAACCCAGACTTACAGGAGGAAAGACGCGCGCAGGCGTCAAGAGAATCCGGAGGAACGGCGACGAGAGCAGTTACAAAACACTGCTGGCAATTCTACTCGGAGGGCTAATCCAGAGCACCGAATTCCCGAAAATATTAGGGACATGGAGGCTCATGCGGCCCGCCGAGAAGACCTGGAAGAGTGGCGACGAGTGCAGGTAGAAAATACTGCAGATCATGCGACACGGAGGACTATTCCGAGTACCAAAATCCGAAATTCGAGGAGGACTCTCACCATGCTGACCATGCCTCTCGGAGGACCCTCCCGAATTTCGAGTTCAGGAGCGGATTCAGGAAGCCGCAGCATGAGCTGCTCATCGCGAGGACCCAGAAGAACGTGCAAGGGAGAAGGCTCTCACTGAAATGCGCCGACAGCGACGAAGAGACGTATCTCCTAGAAGACAAGCAGCAGGCAGCGGGAAAGTGCCGCCGATAACACAGAGCCAACCAGGAGGAATCCCCTAACAAGAACACAGGAGAAACGGATAAACCCATCACATTGCAGGGAAACACGACAACACAACCGGAGGATTCGAGAAGATCTAATTAGGCAAAAAAAACTTTAAGATGGACCCCCAAAATCGACCGATGACGGTCTCAAAGGCAGTCTCAACGAAACTATGGACGCAAGAGCTTAACTTTCGGAGGACGAACTGGAACAGGAATGACAACAACAGCGAAATAGGCTTCAAGTATCAGCGAAGGATCTATACCACACGAGAAAAAAAAAGAAGGACCAACGGAAATTTGTATTTTCTGTGAAGGAACATGGTTCAAAGCATTTCAATTAATAAATGCAAACAATAGGCAGGTCAATATCTAACAATAAAGTACAAATTCAAATTAATAAAATTTCTGCTACCGTCAACCAACATCTGAGGTCAGCTAAAAATCCCCAAATTGATGAAGGGCATCATTCGAGATTCTTATGACACTCAGAAATAGAATGATCGCAAAGGAGCTGCAGGGTTTTATGCTGGCAGTAAATTCCTCTTGCAAGGTTAATGTTCTTAGCCCTATCATCTTAGGTCATGCAGACCTAGCGGGTGTGTGGATGGAAGAACCTACGAGTACAGATTCAGTTGATATACTGTCCGTATCGCCAATTAACTTCTTAGCACACAGATCTTAATGATCCGGCATATGGTGACATCCACACAGAAAAAAATTGCTCCAGGCGACATTAGGGCTACATTTTGCCAGCTGGCGCGAAAAAGATCATGCTCTCGAGAGCTGCACGCTGGAGGCATGGCGCATTGCGAGATCCAGCAAAGCGATTTACACCCCAATACTTATGTTGATGAGGGGATTGTAATTATAAATGATTGCACGGCTCGCGTGTGTGTAGATAATTGTACCTGTATCCATGTAAGGGGCACATATCTCGTCACCTTTGCAGAAGGTGGCATCGTCAACTAAACCCGATTGGTCAATCAGCACACAGCCCAGAAGAGGGCTCCAGGAGTGACCAACTCGCCTTCCCTGAACGTCTCTATGGAACGTAACGTTCTCAGTGTTCCTTACCTTCACCGATTCGGGGAACTCGGGGAGAAGATCGACCACCATCAATTATATCAGATGGTATTCATAGCGGGAGCAATATGCTGCGGCTTGACCTATCGGCGACTCACTCAAGCCCGAATAACCGCGGTCCAGCTAAAAGAGATGATTGCCCAAATAGGGTCGGCCGAGGAGGGCCTAATTCCTGAAGGGATAGTAGTTAACTGAAGTTAACCGCGCCACTGCAATGTCCAATTAATTAAGAGCTCGCTGACACAGCGTCTGGCCGGATACGCATACATAGCCGGCGAGCACGGGCATATTTACATATAAATATGGTATATATATAAATTTACAGCCTTTTACTTTTTAAATAAAACCAGAACTTTTATTACGAGAAAACCATGGGATGACCTTTTAACCAGGCCAATTGTTTCAATAGAAATCTTCCTTCGTTGAATGAACATGTGCAAGGGCTTTCATTTGCGTAAGAGATTGTGCAGGTATGAATGCAATTTATTTGGGGACTGTGTAACTTTAAAATACCAGGTATTACCTTTTCTCATTGGTTGGATCGGAATAACATTATTCTTCAAATGTGGGCTGTAAATATTCGTAACTCCTAAATTCATAACAAAAGAGGTAAAACAGATAAAATAAAATGATCCTGACATTTTATTGCCTTGACAAAAAACGGAAAATTTTGTAGCCTTATTTGAATTACACGTTTTCAAAATATTACCTAAATTGCCTGTATTGAAAAAACGACGTTGACGACGTTACTCTGCCAGTTGAAATGCAGTTAATTTCAAGTGCGTGAAAAGATACATGTACAGTGACAAACAAGTGTGTTCAAAAAATATATGAAATAATTCTGAAACATATATGACAAACAATGTGACAAACAAGTGTGTGTTAAAAAAATATATGAAATAATTCTTGAAACATATATTTTGCTAAGTCTGTTCTCCTAAAAGCGTCCCTTAATATGAGATTTTAAACCGCAGCAGAGCCCGCTACAAACAAAATGCGGTGCATATAAGAAACCGACGACGTCACATCGTCAATTCCGCGCAAGCAACCCAGACTTACAGGAGGAAAGACGCGCGCAGGCGTCAAGAGCGATCAAAACGGCGACGAGAGCAGTTACAAAAACTGCTGCCGGCAATTCTACTGGGGGCTAATCCAGAGCACCGAATTCCCGAAAATATTAGGGCCATGGATGGCTCATGCGGCCCGGCGAGACAGGTAGCGAAGAGGGCGACGAGTGCAGGTAGAAAATACGCAGATCATGACACGGAGGACTATTCCGAGTACCAAAATCGAAATTCGTCGAGAGGACTCTTACCATGCTGACCATGCCTCTCGGAGGACCACTCTTGACTCTCGAGTCAGGAGCGGATTCAGGAAGCCGCAGCATAGCTGATCATCGCGAGGACCCAGAAGAACGTGCAAGGAGAAGGCTCTCACTGAAATTCGCCGACAGCGACGAAGAGACGCTATCTCTAGAAGACAAGCAGCAGGCAGCGGGAAAGTGCCGCCGATAACAGCAGAGCAACCAGGAGGAATCCCTAACAAGAACACATGAGAAACGGATAAACCCATCACATTGCAGGGAAACACGACAACAGCGGAGGATTCGAGAAGATCTCATGTAGGCAAAAAAACTTTAAGATGGACCCCCAAATCGACCGGATGACCTCAAAGGCAGTCTCAACGAAACATGGACGCAAGGAGCTTAACTTTCGGAGGACGAACTGGAACAGGAATGACAACAACAGCGAAATAGGCTTCGAGCATCAGCGAAGGGATCTTATCACAGGAACATAAAAGAAGGACCAACGGAAATTTGTATTTTCTGTGAAGGAACATGGTTCAAAGCATTTCAATTAATAAATGCAAACAATAGGCAGGAGTCAATATCAACAATAAAGTACAAATTCAAATTAATAAAATTTCTGCTACCAACCAACATCTGAGGTCAGCTAAAAAATCCCAAATTGATAAAGGGCATCATTCGAGATTCTTGTTACTCGAAATAGAATGATCGCAATGGAGCTGCAGGGTTTTATGCTGGCAGTAGCACTTCCCAAGGTTAATGTTGTTAGCCCTATCATCTTAGGTGATGCCCTATCACTTTAAAACTGTTGTTAAATAAATAAGAAAACAAACCAAAGCAATTACAAGTTCAATAAAACCAAACAAACCCCAGCAAAGCGATTTACACCATTACTTAAAGTTGATGAGGGATTGTAATTAGAAATGATTGCACGGCTCGCGTGTGTAGATAATTGCTACCTGTATCCATGTAAGGGGCACATATCTCGTCCCCTTTGCAGAAGGTGGCTATCGTCAACTAAACCCGATTGGTCAATCAGCACACAGCCCAGAAGAGGGCTCCAGGACTCGACCAACTCGCCTTCCCGTAACGTCTCTATGGTACCGGTCACAGTGTTCCTACCTTCACCGATTCGGGGAACTCGGGGAGAAGATCGACCACCATCAATTATATCAGATGGTATTCATAGCGGGAGCAATACCCTGCGCGCTTGACCTATCAGCGACTCACTCAAGCCCGAATAACCGCGGTCCAGCTAAAAGAGAATACTGAAATTATTCAAATAGGGTCGAGGAGACCTTACACATTCTGAAGGGATAGTAGTTAACCAGTTTAACCGCGCCACTGCAATGTCCAATTAATTAAGAGATGCTGACACAGCGTCTGGCCGGATACGCATACATAGCCGGCGTAACACGGGCATATTACCATATAAATTTATCTGTATAAATTTACAGCCTTTACTTTTAAATAAAACCAGAACTTTTATTACGAGAAAACCATGGGATGACCTTTTAACCAGGCCAATTGTTTCAATAGAAATCTTCCTTCGTTGAATGAACATGTGCAAGGGCTTTCATTTGCGTAAGAGATTGTGCAGGTATGAATGCAATTTATTTGGGGACTGTGTAACTTTAAAATACCAGGTATTACCTTTTTCTCATTGGTTGAATCGGAATAACATTTTCTTCAAATGTGGGCTGTAAATATTCGTCAAATTCCTAAAAAAAAAGAAAACAGATTAAAAAAAAACAAGAAAACAGATAAAATAAAATGATCCTGACATTTTATTGCCTTGACAAAAAAACGGTAAAATTCTGTAGCCTTATTTGAATTATACGTTTTTCTTTTAATATTACCTAAATTGCCTGTATATTGAAAAAACGACGTTGACGACGTTACTCTGCCAGTTGAAATGCAGTTAATTTCAAGTGCGTGAAAAGTACATGTTCATGTGCATGAATGGATGTTTTATTTTTTTACCAGTGACAAAAAAGTGTGTTCAAAAAATATATGTTAATAATTCTTGAAACATATATTTTGCTAAGTCTGTTCTCCTAAAAGCGTCCCTTAATAATGAGATTTTAAACCGCAGCAGAGCCCGCTACAAACAAAATGCGGTGCATATAAGAAACCGAAACTCGCCACACATCGCCAATGTACGCGCAAGCAACCCAGACTTACAGGAGGAAAGACGCGCAGGCGTCAAGAGAATCCCGAGGACCCGCGACGAGAGCAGTTACAAAAAACTGCTGAATGCACTCGGAGGGCTAATCCAGCCACCGAATTCCCGAAAATATTAGGGACATGGAGGCTCATGCGGCCCGCCGAAAGACCTGGAAGAGGCGACGAGTGCAGGTAGAAAATCCTGCAGATCATGCACGGAGGACTATTCCGGGTACCAAAATCCGAAATTCGTCGAGAGGACTCTCACCATGCTGACCATGCCAGTTAAACCACTCCCGAATTTCGAGTTCAGGAGTAGATTCAGCCGAAGCCGCAGCATGCCCTGCTCATCGCGAGGACTGCCAGAAGATCGCAAGGGAGAAGTTCGACTGAAATGCCGACAGCGACGAAGAGACGTATCTCTCAGAAGACAAGCAGCAGGCAGCGGGAAAGTGCCGCCGATAACAGCAGAGCAACCAGGAGGAATCCCCAACAAGAACACATGAGAAACGGATAAACCCATCACATTGCAGGGAAACACGACAACAGCGGAGGATTCGAGAAGATCTAATTAGGCAAAAAAACTTTAAGATGGACCCCAAAATCGACTGGATGACTCTCAAAGGCAGTCTCAACGAACATGGACGCAAGAGCTTAACTTTCGGAGGACGAACTGGAACAGGAATGACAACAACAGCGAAATAGGCTTCGAGTATCAGCGAAGGATCTTTATCAAGCAGGAATAAACGAAAAGACCACCGGAAATTTGCTATTTTCTGTGAAGGAACATAGTTCAAAGCATTTCAATTAATAAATGCAAACAATAGGCAGGTCAATATCAACAATAAAGTACAAATTCAAATTAATAAAATTTCTGCTACCGTCAACCAACATCTGAGGTCAGCTAAAAAATCCCAAATTGATAAAGGGCATCATTCGAGATTCTTGTTACTCGAAATAGAATGATCGCAATGGAGCTGCAGGGTTTTATGCTGGCAGTAGCACTTCCCAAGGTTAATGTTGTTAGCCCTATCATCTTAGGTCATGCAGACCTAGCGGGTGTGTGGATGGAAGAGCCCACCGAGTACGCGATTTGGGATGTTTTTCCGTATCGCCCGTTAAGATCTTACACACAGATCTTAACATTAGGGGCTACATTTTGCCAACTGACGCGAAAAAGATCATGCTCTCGAGAGCTGCGCGCTGGAGGCATGGCGCATTGCGAGATCCAGCAAAGAGATTTAAACCCCATTACTTACGTTGATGAGGGGATTGTAATTATAAATGATCGCACGGCTCGCGTGTGTGTGGATAATGTTACCTGTATCCATGTAAGTGGCACATCGTCAATTAAACCCGATTGGTCCGGCACAATCGTTAAAGTAAATTCATTTTATTGTATTGGTCACCGTGCCTCAAGGGCCGTGATAACACAGCCAGTGCTCCCACCATTAATCCCGTCATAGAAGGAATCTCCCTCGGCAACCGCCAGGGACCCAATCCTCGCTTAATACCTACAATGAGATTAATAAGTGTAATTAACTTACAATTCCCGTAAAATGAAAATAAATTTAACAGTGAAATTATTCTAATGTATTTAGTATACCTTATAAATTTGATATACCTAGTCTTTGCATCATTTTTAACAATGCTATGGAAGTAATTTATCATATTTATGTGTGTTTTAATGTGATTCCGGCTAGAAGGTTATTAAAAATTATAAAATTATTAAATTTCATTGTTAAATTTACTTTTTAAATAAAACCAGAACTTTTATTACGAGAAAACCATGGGATGACCTTTTAACCAGGCCAATTGTTTCAATAGAAATCTTCCTTCGTTGAATGAACATGTGCAAGGGCTTTCATTTGCGTAAGAGATTGTGCAGGTATGAATGCAATTTATATGGGGACTGTGTAACTTTAAAATACCAGGTATTACCTTTTTTCTCATTTGGTTGAATCGGAATAACATTATTCCCTAATTGTGGGCTGTAAATATTCGTAACTCTTAAATTCATAACAAAACAGGAAAAAAAAAAAATCACTGACATTTTATTGCCTTGACAAAAACGGAAAATTTTGTAGCCTTATTTGAATTATACGTTTTTTTTATTACCTAAATTGCCTGTATATTGAAAAAACGACGTTGACGACGTACTCTGCCAGTTGAAATGAAATGCTGTCTCCTGGTATTAATGATTTCGTCAAAGCTCCCCAAAAGTCACACTTTTATGTGGGAGCAATCCGTACATAATAAGGCCGAGATTCCAACCTGGAAGGAATTAGATAACTTCCTGACAGAGCGCCATCGCACTCTGGAGGCCATCGACGTCGTCAGGCGTAGTGGCTCCGTGCAATTTCCGCCAAGGTCGTCCGCCACTTTCCGGCACTCACAAGCCTATCCACCATCGACTTCCCGGCGCTCGGCGGCAACTCCCGACATTGCCGGCAAAGCCGAAGGATATTCTTTGCAGATTCATTTGCGAGAGGTCAGGAAGACAGAGATAGGAAACAGGTTCCGAAGCCAACAGACTTCTGGTATTCTGCTATTCATTTTTGAACAAGTTAAATTCATAACATTTCAATTAATAAATGCAGACAATAGGCAGGTCAGTATCAATAATAAAGTACAAATTCAAATTAATAAAATTTCCGCTACCGTCAACCAACTTGTGAGGTCAGCTAAAAAATCCCAAATTGATACAGGGCACCTATTCGAGATGCTTGTTACTCGAAATAGAATGATTAATGTTGTTAGCCCTAGCATCTTAGGTCATGCAGACCTAGAGGGTGTGTGGATGAAAGAGGATGAGGGCATTGTAATTATAAAAGATCGAACGACTCGCGTGTGTTTCGATAATGGTACCTGTATCCATGTAAGGGGCACTTATCTCGTCACCTATACAGAATGTGGCATCGTCAACCAAACCCGATTGGTCAATCAGCACATAGCCCAGGAGAGGGCTCCAGGAGTGGCCATCTCGCCTTCCCTGGACGTCACTATGGAACGTAACGTTCTCAGTTTCCTTACCTTTACCGATTGAGTGAACGTAATCTGGAACTCACTAAGAATTCGGGTAGAAGATCGACCACCATCAATTAGATCAGATGGTATTCGTAGCGGGAGCAACTATGCTGAGCTTTCATTTGCATCGGCTTGGCCTAACGACGAGTCACTGAAGCCCGAATAACCGCGGCCCAGCTAAAGAGATGATTGCCCAAATAGGGTCGGCCGAGGAGGGCCCTAATTACTGAAAGGAGAGTAGTTAACTGGGAGTTAACCGCGCCACTGCAGTGTCCAATTATTTGAGAGCTCATGACACAGCGTCTGGCCGGGTACGCATACATAGCCGGCGAACACGGCACATATTTATAAGGCCGCTATGAAATACATTTTGGTTGGCTTTAAGTTTTAGTTTGTATCAAAGCGCTTTATTCAATAAAGAAGACACTTGATCAGACCATACTCGGCACAACCGTTAAATTAAATTCATTTTTATTGTATTGGTCAGGGACCCAATCATCGCCTACTTACATCTACAGGAGAACCAACCCTCGCTCGGCAACCGCCCAGGTAATATAATTAACTTACACTCCCAGTAAAATTGAAAATAAATTTAACAGT
>JAECYA010000519.1:0-35152 GCA_018153455.1 Drosophila parabipectinata | reverse complement strand
TGACCACACGTCTTACATCCGTTCCCACGCCGACAGGATCCGTCGGAGTGCTCGTGGGCCAGGCAGCTCGAGAGCTAAGGCGTAGGAAGCGCCGACACTTCAACGGATGGATCCCATTGCAGACTCGGCATCGGTAGGATAGTGTACCTCGAGTACATCTGCTTTCCAGTGACGGGGCGTTGCGTGGGCGTGGCGACATCGTGCTGAATATGACCTTGGAATCTAGAATTAGACCCGGATCAGTCGGATCATCAGCCGATTGCCACCGTGCAGCGTGATGCGATGTGTAAATCTAAGAAGGAGTCGTGACAGAATCATGCTCGCATCCTGAATCGAAACCCTGAACCAGTGAGTCACCGAGGCTGCGGGCAACTCGTGCGGAAAAAACAGACACGCTGCGGGGGTTGGCTGGAGATAATGGGCCTGTCAGCACCCATCCGAAAATGGTCTCCTGACCGAGAAGCGACCCGCAGATGTTAGCCTTGGAATTACCGGAGGAGAATGGACGGAAGAATGTCAGCTCCTAATAACACATCGACTTGGGAGCTCTCAAAGAAGTTGGGGTCCGCCAGGGTAATATTGGGCAGCCCCTTGAGACGATATCGCGAAATCGGATATGATGGCAGATTTCCTGCCAACTGCGGAAGAACATAAGCCGCAGTCTCTAATTGTAGCCCGGGTCTTGACGGCGACCGAATAGAGAAATGGCACAATTTAGTAGACTGCGCGGAAATGGTTTGATTAAGGCCGGAAACTTGGGCTTGAATCGTCTTGAAGGGAGGCTTGACGAGGTTGAACAGTCGTTCCGTTATGAACGTCGCTTCGGAGCCTGAGTCTATCAGTGCTCGTGCTTGGACGGTGCACCCCAAATGGCACACGTTGATAAGGGCCGTGCCCAGTAGGACGGCCCTGACCCGGAAGCGAAACACACCTGCACATTCGACTGATCCTCGGGGCCGTTTGTTGACGCAGGCGGACTTGGAGCGGTAAGCTGCGTAGGCGGACTTGGAGCGGTTGCGAATGGATTGCCGCGGTGCAAGAGGGTGTGGTGTCTGCTGTGGCATGTGGAGCAGGTATGGGCGCTAGTGCAGTCTCGCTGCTGGTGCCCTCGGGGCAAAAACAGTTTAAACATAACTGCTTCCTCCTTATGTAGTCAGAGCGCCCATTTACATCCATTTCTAGGAAACGCGGACATAAGCGAATGGGGTGGTCCTCCCTCGAACAGAGATCGCAGCCCTTTTGGCCCGGAACCACTCGAGTCTCGTATGAAATGAGCCTCCGAGCAGGGGCAGTAGGAGTTGAAAATCTTAATTTTTAATCAATTGAGGTTAATTATCACGAATCTGGAACGGTGGAATTGAAACCTAAATATTTAATTAATTGAATTTAATTAACTCGAAGCCGGGACGATGGAATTAAAAAAACCGCGGCTCTATTCGGACAGAAAGTGGATAATTAAATTATTTAATTATAATTTTCCGATAATTAAATCTTGGACTTTAATTATTGAGTGGCCGGAAAGGTGAATTAAAAACCTGGCCCTTTGCTCGAACGGAAAATAAGAATTCAATAAATTTTCGTAGTTATAATTATAAATACATAAATTTATAATTAATTGATTTTTTAATCTATTTTGTTATGCAGCCGGTTATGCCGTCGGCACCCTGTACGTACCTCAAAGAAAAATAAACAGAACCGAAAAACACAACACGGCTAGGTCGAGAATTTAAGCGACACAATCACGGATTTGTAGTGAAATGGCGGTTTATAATTGTTGGTTTTAGAAAATGTAAATTTTTTTTTTTAATTTTATCGGCTATATATTTCTTGAAATTGGAGGCAGAAAATATTGGGAAATTATATGGACATATCGTAATCGAACTACCGAACTGAGCGGACGTGCTTTGTCCGAGCTCCGGGAAAACTTCACTTCGCTTATATTTTCGCCAATATAAGCGAAAAAGACACTGAAATACAATTTATTAAAAGCGACAGACAAGCTTTTTTTTTATAACAGTTGTAATGTGCTAAACCAAAACTAGTGCATTGTTGGAAAAAAAAATACGTACCACGCAATGAGCTCATTGAGCAACGACCAAAAGAACGAGCGTAGAAGTTCAGTGAACCAAAGAAACGGCTTCTACTCTTACTCTCCAACCCGCGATACCGAAGTGGAAAAATCGGCGCTTAAAAGCAACCCGGCTTTACTGACCGCTGAAACCCAAAGGGCACGGTCTTGCTCACCCGCTCTGCTCACTCCGACTCCCGCGTCATGGAGTTCGCAGTGTAAAACCCCTCCAATATCGGAAACAAATTTCGCACCAACAACAAGCAGCGCTACAACTTCTGCAACAACAGCGAAAACCCCTGCAACTCAAAGTACCACAACGTCAACGACTACAGCGAGTACAAAAACAAAAACCTCGGAAAGTGCCAAAGCGGCAACGGCCACACAGACTGGAATGGATCGCTACATCCAAATTAAGCGCAAGCTTAGCCCGCAGAGTAATCCGGCAGGCAACAAAACAAAAATTAACCGTGTCCTGAATAACGATAATGAACCAGACAGATCCACTACTAACAGATTTGCCCTACTGGCGGAGGCTGAGGAAAACCAACCAGCCCAAGACACCGCAAAAAAACCCAAGCCCCCTCCAATCTATATTAGGGAAAAAAGCTCGAGTGCCCTGGTCAACAAAATTGCGTCGTTGATCGGGAACGGTGAAAACTTTCATGTTGTTCCGCTTATCAAAGGGAACATCCATGAAACAAAGGTGCAAACCAAGACTGAAGAGCACTTCCGAATAGTGTCAAAATATCTGGACACTGTACAGAAAAACTATTACACGTACCAGCTGAAAAGCAGTAAGGGCCTACAAGTGGTAGTAAAGGGAATAGAACCTGATGTTACCGCCGAGGAAATAAAAACCGCCCTTAAAGAAAAGGGCTTCGCCGCCAAGAATGTTATTAACATTCTAAATAAAGATAAAAAGCCACAACCTCTCTTCAAGGTCGAGCTCGAGCCTGAAAGCAGGTCGCTGAAAAAGAACGAAGTCCACCCAATCTACAACCTGCAATATCTTTTGCATCGGGAAATCACTGTTGAAGAGCCACATAAACGTAACGGTCCAGTGCAATGCACTAATTGTCAAGAGTATGGACACACAAGGTCTTACTGCACACTTCGGGCTGTCTGTGTAGTCTGCGGGGACGCCCACAAGTCCGCTTGCTGCACTACAAACAAGGACAGTACCGTGAAGAAATGTGGAAACTGCGGAGGCAGCCATACGGCAAACTATAGAGGATGTATTGTGTATAAGGAGTTAAAGAGTCGCATGCGTCAAGCGACCGCAACGCGCAACCAAAATCCACAGAATGCGTACATTTCGTCAAAAACCACGCCAGACGTCTTCTTCGCCAAAGCTGCGAGATCCTCATTCGGTCCACTAAACACCACCAACGGCTTCTCCTATGCCGATGCTCTACGATCTGGAAGGGAAATTCCAATTCAGCCTAACTCTCAAAGCGCTCAACAGGCCCCAGAACAACCACACAGCAAAACGGAAACTATGATGCTTACCCTCCAACAAAGTATGATGGAGCTTATGTCATTCATGAAAACGACCATGCAAACGCTTGTTCAAAACCAGAACATGGTGAGACAGCTGCTCGTAGCACAACAGTCCAAATAATCTATGCAGGCGCTACGAATATCAATGTGGAACGCCAATGGTGTCTCACGGCATAAACTAGAATTGTCACAATTCTTGACCGAAAACCATATTGACGTTATGCTACTGGTGGAAACGCATCTTACAAGCAAATACAACTTTCATATAAGAGGCTACACAATCTACCGCACAGATCATCCAGATGGGAAAGCCCCACGGCGGAACTGGAGTTCTAATCAGAGAACGAATTAAACACCATTTTCACAAAAGGTTTGCAACAAACTTCTTGCAGGCCACATCGATACAAATTCAGTCAAGCAACGGAATCCTTTCAATTGCTGCCGTTTACTGCCCTCCTCGCTTCTCAATCTCGGAAGGACAATTTATGGACTTCTACAATTCACTTGGTGATCGATTTATAGCCGCAGGAGACTACAACGCCAAACATACGCACTGGGGATCACGTCTAGTGACTCCCAAATGAAGACAATTGTACAATGCAATTATAAATGTGAAAAATAAACTGGACTACGTTTCCCTGGAAGTCCCACATACTGGCCAACAGACTCACGAAAGCTCCCAGACCTTATTGATTTTGCAGTGACAAAAAACATACCTCGCAATCTAATAAGTGCCAAAGCAGTCTCGGACTTATCATCAGACCACTCGCCTGTGCTTCTAACGCTTCTTCAAAGCCCAGAAATAACCGAACACCCCTTCAGTCTGACGACGACAAAAACAAACTGGCTAAAATACAAAAAGTACGTGAGTGCCCACATAGAACTCGCACCGGATTTTAACATGGAATCGGACATAGACTACACTACGAGCGCCCTGGAAGAAGTACTCGTGAAAAGAGCGAGAAAAGAGGCGCACGCGTCGTGATTGGCAAAACAGCAGATCACCAGCTTCAAAACAACGCCTTAAGGAAGCAACCCGATCACTCGACCAGGCTCTTCACCAACAGGAAGAAAATGCACAGCTGAGGTACATCCAGAATCTCTCGCCAACAAGCACAAAGTTCCCCCTGTGGAGGGCCCACCCAAATCTTAGTGCCCCAATTGAAACGACCACCCCGATAAGAAACTCTTCGGGATGCTGGGCTCGCAGCAACGAAGACCGAGCTGAAACATTCGCCACACATCTCCAAAGTGTCTTCCAGCCAAACCCAGCCTCAAATTCATTCCTCCTGCCAGTAATTCAGCCAGAGTCCTCCCCCTCAGCCAGCCGCACCTCCATTCCGGCCGAACGAAATCGAAAAAGTCATAAGAGGGCTAAAAACCAAAAAAGGCTCCCGGTGGTGACCTATTGACCCCTATTGAATCATCTCACAATAGTGGAAAGGTGGCTGTCCGACTGGCGCATTAAAATAAACGAACAAAAGTGTAAACATATATCGTTTACTCTTAATAGACAAACATGCCCTCCGCTTTTACTAAACGGTATGCAGATCCCTCAAGCTAACGACGTAACGTACCTTGGCGTTCACCTTGATAGACGACTTACCTGGCGTAAGCACATCGAATGCAAAAGATGCATCTAAAACTGAAAGCCAGCAGCCTCCACTGGATCATAAACTCACGATCGCCACTGTGCCTGGACTACAAGTTACTACTGTACAATTCAGTCCTAAAGCCAATCTGGACGTATGGCTCCCAGCTGTGGGGGAACGCGAGCAGCAGCAACATAGACATCATACAGCGCGCACAATCAAAAAATCCTGAGAACTATCACAGGGGCACCTTGGTATGTTCGCAACGAAAACATCCACCGGGATCTGGGCATCCTCGCAGTGAAAGACGAAATCCAGAAGCAAAAAGAGTCATACAAAGAAAAACTGTCTTCGCACCCAAATTTTCTCGCTCGGGGATTGACTCGGGTTTCTAGCGTATCCCGCCTTAGACGCAACGACCTCCCAACCCAGCAATCGATTTTTAGGGCCGTCTAACTCCGTATCAGTCAATATGACTGTTAGTTAAGTTAAAAATATAAGATTTGATACACCTCTTGTTAGTCTCGCAAAGAGAAGATTCAAGAAATAAAAGCAACGTTAAAATAAAAAAAATAAAAAATATGGACATGCATGCAAGTAGGGCAAGTGCATGTGGGGCATATGATGGTACAGTAGAGCTTCGATAAGTGGACTGTATATGTTAAATTTTATTGGTTATATATTTCCTGGAATTGAAGGCAGAAAATATATGGACATGCATGCATATGGACATGATATATGTAAGGGCATGTGGGCATATGTTGGCACAGTGGAGCTTTGATAAGTGGACTGTATAATTGGGGGAACAGAAAAGTTATGTGGTGTAAAAAAATGACACTGATTGAGGAAGATAAAAACAAATATTACGACAGCGGCGGACCGTTCGGTGAATTTGGAAATTCCGGAACTAATTCACACCGGTGGCCAATATAAATTATGCCTTCTTTTTGTCACCACACAATTTCACTGTTCACTTGCGAATTTTTCGCGGATTAATTGCACCAAAAAAAAATATGTATGTTCGTACATATGTACATACATATGTATGCCTCGACCGTTGGCAAGCGAATGAATAACGGAGAGGCCGAAAACGGCGAGGAATATGGGCAGCACACAAAACGGAGACGGATAGAAAAATTTGCCGAATTTTAAGATTATTAAAAAATCTCAACCTGCGGAAAGTTGTGTCGGAAAACTCGGACTTGGAGTTGACACGAAGGGAAAAACAATCTTGCAGCAGTGTGAACGAAATTTAATGTTCGGATCACTGCTGAAGACCGGCAGAGAGATGGGGACGGAAAAATGTACTTATCTTTTGGCGGAACAATGCCGAGAACTGCTGGCAGAAGAAAATCCAGTAATTATCCGGCTCGAAGGACCAATGTTTGCAGGGGGGCGTTGATTCCGCAAAAGACTCCAGAATTGGGGATGAAATGAAAAGTCGGGAGCGTCATCAGTAATTTACAAAAGAAGCGCGTTCAGCTTTATTGGCTGCGTACATCGAATAACCACTTAACTTAGAAAAAAAACAAGGCAAAAGTAATAGAAAAAATACGATAGACGACGGCCTACGAAGGAGCGAGAGCGCAAAGAGGGGCGAGCGCGGATGCGCTCTTCAGCGCGGGTGCGCTCTTCAGTGCTGGTGCGCTCTTCAGCGCGGGTGCGCTCTTAAAGTTGCGGCACAACGGCCCCTCACGTAAACATCCTCCCCCCCCCTTGCAATAGCTCGGGTTGCAACAGATCCCTCTTCGCTAGCTATGCGTCACTGCAGCTAGAGGGCGTACACGGGTCGATGAAGGCCCCCGTGTCGAAAATCCGGGTCTCGATGTTGACGCTGTTCCGTTTCAGCAGCGACGATAGGGTGGGCGCAGCGAGCGCGTCCTGCGGGGGCCCTCGAGGAGAGGCGGAAAGTTGCCTAGGCGCGGATGACGCGGGCGGAAGAGCGGTGGACGGCACCCGATGAGTGGCGGACGAAAGCAGTGGAGCGCTTGACGACTGCCAGCGGCGGAAGAATGCCGAGGAGTTGCCGACGAGCGCCGGGAAGTCGATGGCCGTGGATCGGCTTGTGAGTGCCGGAAAATGGCGGACGCAGGGCGAGAAGCACCCGAACCGCGCCGGGAGTTGGCGGTTGGGCGTGGCGACATCGTGCTGAATATGACCTTGGAATCTAGAATTAGACCCGGATCAGTCGGATCATCAGCCGATTGTCACCGTGCAGCGTGATGCGATGTGTAAATCTAAGAAGGAGTCGTGACAGAATCATGCTCGCATCCTGAATCGAAACCCTGAACCAGTGAGTCACCGAGGCTGCGGGCAACTCGTGCGGAAAAAACAGACACGCTGCGGGGGTTGGCTGGAGATAATGGGCCTGTCAGCACCCATCCGAAAATGGTCTCCTGACCGAGAAGCGACCCGCAGATGTTAGCCTAGGAATTACCGAGGAGAATGGACGGAAGAATGTCAGCTCCTAATAACACATCGACTTGGGAGCTCTCAAAGAAGTTGGGGTCCGCCAGGGTAATATTGGGCAGCCCTTTGAGACGATCTCGCGAAATCGAATGGAAAAATGGCACAATTTAGTTGACTGCGCGGAAATGGTCTGATTGAGGCCGGAAACTTGGGCTTGAATCGTCTTGAAGGGAGGCTTGACGAGGTTGAACAGTCGTTCCGTTATGAACGTCGCTTCGGAGCCTGAGTCTATCAGTGCTCGTGCTTGGACGGTGCACCCCAAATGGCACACGTTGATAAGGGCCGTGCCCAGTAGGACGGCTCCTGACCCGGAAGCGAAACACACCTGCACATTCGACTGATCCTCGGGGCCGTTTGTTGACGCAGGCGGACTTGGAGCGGTAAGCTGCGTAGGCGGACTTGGAGCGGTTGCGAATGGAGGGTGTGGTGTCTGCTGTGGCATGTGGAGCAGGTATGGGCGCTCGTGCAGTCTCGCTGCTGGTGCCCTCGGGCAAAACAGTTTAAACATAACTGCTTCCTCCTTGTGTAGTCAGAGCGCCCATTTACATCCATTTCTAGGAAACGCGGACATAAGCGAATGGGGTGGTCCTCCCTCGAACAGAGATCGCAGCCCTTTTGGCCCGGAACCACTCGAGTCTCGTATGAAATGAGCCTCCGAGCAGGGGCAGTAGGAAGTCCAGACCTTGGCGGAAATTGCACGGAGCCACTAGGCCTGACGTCGTCGATGGCCTCCAGAGTGCGATGGCGCTCTGTCAGAATTCCTTCCATGTTGGAATCTCGGCCTTATTATGTACGGATTGCTCCCACATAGAAAGTGTGACCTTGGGGAGCTTTGACGAAATCATAAATACAAGGAGACAGTCCCAAGCCTCGACATTAACGGAGGACATTTCTAGGGCTGTCAAACAACTCTGAATGGTAGCTTGCAGCTCCTTCAGCGCGACCCCGGACTCTTGAGAAATAGCCTGGATGTTGAAAAGGATCTTCCACTGGCTGTTGACCAATAGCCGCCGGTTCTCAAAGCGGTCTGTGAGGCTTTGCCATGCGGCGACAAACCCCTCATGGGTAAGCGGAGCCTTAGAAACAATGGCGTGGGCGTCACCACTTGTTTTGGACAATAAGTGGAACAACTTCTCTACCGGGGTGAGCCTCGAGTTTTGGATGTAAATGGCCGTAAACAAGTCTCTGAAGGTGGGCCACCGAAGATAATCACCAGCGAAGACCTCGGTATCCACCGGAGGTAACCGGCAGCCTGTAGGCGCGGGCGTGGACATTGACGGGAGCCTGAGTGGATTGGGAAGCAATTTTCTCCCAAAGCTGGGCAATACATTTCGAAAAGACGGAGTAACAGTAGCTGTACTTCGCTTCCAGCACTGTCGAGGCGGTCGCATTGTCGTCGGACACGGCTAGCAAATCGGAGCAGCTCTCATAGCTCTTCTCCACCTTCTCCTATAGTGCCTGAATTTGGTCCCGATGAACTTCGCACATGTATTGGGAGCCTTCCGTTTCTGGGGCGCCCGGAGTACTTATGTTAGCCTCAAATTGGATAATTCGATCTGTTGTGGCGATGAACTTTTTCAACGCCACTTTGACCGCACTTGGAGCCATTTTTGCAACGGAGTGAGTCTGCCTCTGGGAAGGACCGGGGGTTGTATTGACGGATTCGTCACTCCTTGCCCTTGGACTGGCACTGGTAGCCTTAGGCTTCAAAAGAGGCGTCCACGGAGATGCGGATTGAGACTGTCCAAACGGATGGCTGGGATCGAACGCGGCTTTTTGTCGTCTCCCGTGGGCATTCTCAGAGTCCAATTCGCTGATCAGCGCTTGTCGACTGACTCGCGCAACAGGTGCCCCGTACGAAGTGGTGGCCGGTCGCACTAATGTGATGAGAACGGTGAGATCGCGGATGAAAGGCATTTACAAGGAGCAAGTGCGAACTAGTGGCGCCGATGTGGAAAGGAAAGTCGTGTGCGGCACAATTCGAATGTGGAAAGAAAAACTTCAGGCACCAGAAAAAACCCAAAAGGAGACGAGGTTTGTTCGGATTGTAGGCGGATGTTGCCTGATGCGGAGAAGCAGAGTTAGAGGCACGAAAAAATGGAAAAAGTACCGGAAAATTCGCGCTTGTTCGGAAAAAATGATGACGGTCTATATATGTATGTATATTTCGACTTGTGTGGTTCGTACTGAATTTAATATATACTAAGATATTAAATTCTTAACTATTTTCGAATTTGCGGAGCCGGAAGGTGGACTTAACTTTGGCTTGAATTTAACACACAAAAATATAAATAATTAATTTTTGGCTAACTGTCGGATTTAATATGATGGAGCCAGAAGGGTGGAGTTGAAAATCTTAATTTTTAATCAATTGAGCAGGGTTTGCATTTACTACTCCGTAGCAGCGAGATGCACAGAAATATTGCTCTGCTCTTGCTACAGCTGTCACTTTTTTCAGAGTGGGAGCAGAGCCGTAGCAGAAAAATGAAAATTGACTGCTCTGCTCTGCTCCGAGCTACGAAAATTTCAAAGCTATTGCTATAGCAACAGCAGAAAAAAATATTTTGTGCTCCTCGTAGCCGTAGACGTAGCCAAAAATCTAGAGCGAGAGCAGAGCAGAGTCAAAAATATTTTTTCATGTGCTACTGCTCTAGCTTAGTTTTGTTTTTGTTTTTTTTCTCCCCTGATTTTTATGCACCGTCACTGTGTGACCACTTTCTTTACCTCCTTTCTTCCTTACCCACTTTCTATACCCTTGTAAGAATGATATTCAGCCATGTATTTATTATTCTATTTAAAAATTTATTAAGTAAATAATTAATCGTCGTCTTCAAATAAACTCAAGTTGTCGATCGCATTATCCAAATGTGTTGAGTTTAGAAGAACAAGGAGTATATTTTCTAATGTGTCGTGGCCTAAACGATTTCTGTTGTCCGACAGCGCCAGTTTTAATGAAGAAAATGCCCGCTCTATGGTTACCTATAAATGTTTGGAAATTAAAATTTTATTTCGAATTAAGTAATAGTTCTTACTTGAGTTGGCGGTATAGCAAAACATATTTTGCTTAGTTCGTAGAGCTCTGCATCGCATGATTTCCTCTCTTTCCAAAAATGTAAAACATTTGTACTGGATTTCATATACGGTAATTTTAATGTTTCAATCTTTGCATGTAATCTTACATCGGTTGACTCATTTGGCATAACGCTTACACTTAAAAAATCATACAAAATATCAAAATTACTTTTACTATTGCTGTCCTCTGAAGCAATTGAGCTAGTAGACGATGACAATGTTGCAATGGGACTATGCATTTTGATTTGTGCCCACAATGTTTTTAAGAAACTAACTGCCCTTTCCTTTTGAGAGCTGTCCAGAATATGATTGAATCTTGGGTCTAACTATATAAACAAGCTTCGAAGCCAACATTAGATGTTAATTTCTTGGTCCGTGTTTCCATACTTTCCATAAGCGCCTCTCCAATTGTATAAATAATTGAATCCGGAGCACTTTTTGACAAAATTTGATTAGTGGTCAATTTGCAGACCAACCACAGAGCATAAAAATTCCCATAGTGAAGTTGCTCCTCTTAAAACTGCACTATGGTCTTTTGTAGTGGAGCCATAATAGTCACATACGACTCCATAAATTCCCATAACATTTCATTAACTATAAAATCGTCATCTCTTGATTTGTTCTCGACAGTTTCAATAAGGCTTAAAATACTTTTCGCCTTACTGAGTTGGTCAACCATGTTGTAGGTTGATCCCCATCTAGTTGGACAATCCAATTGAGGTAATTTAAAATTTTTCAGTTCAAACAAGTCACGGTAACCATTTAATTGCTTCCGAATGTATTTCGTAAGATTTCGGCACATTAACAAATATTCTCTAATATTTGCATTTTTCGTCACGTCGAGTGCACAAAGATGTCCAGTGTGTGCTGCACAGCGACATATTTGTATATCACCTACAAGCGCAGTTTCAGTTTTTCCAAAAAGCTCGATTTGCTTAATGTACTCGACGTTCTCTTGAATACCGGCATCTTCCATGTCATCTTCGCTCAAGTTCATTTCTGATAAAATTTTCGTCGTCTTTATCATATTTGCCCCGTTATCTGAAGTAATTGACACGATTTGGCTTAGAGATATTCCGTATTTGTCTAATACAGATAGAATCTCCTTGGCAAGATTTTTGGCTGAACTTGACCCAGCTCCTCTGAGTTCCACCATTTCCAGAACTCGAGATTTTATTTCATCTGAACTAATGAATTGAGCACTGACACCGAATATATTCCGATCAAGTCGCGTTGCACTATCAATTTTTAATGATAGAATCCGATTTTTACATTCGTTATGTATTTCTTGTCGAATTTTTTCTGCTACCTGTCGAAGAACTGATTTGCACTTTGTTCCATTTAATGAAAAGTTTTTCCCACTTTTTTCTTTTGAGACCTTGACATATGGGATCAATTATGTTACGCATATTGTCTGAATTTAGCACATTAAATGGGACGCTATTCTCGGTGACTAGACCAATGTAGGACCGGATTAATTGTTTTTTATTGATTTGAACTTTAATTTGCTGATGCTTAACTATTTTTTTGGCTGCATGCCACTAGAATCATTTTCTTTTTGTTCAGGTCGAATGTCATGCAACATTAAATGTTTCTTTAAATTAAAGGCACGATCTTTTTTTAACATTCGAAAACATGTTTTGCATTTAACGAGTCTATTGTCACCCTCCTCAAAATATTTGAAAATATTGAACGATTTATTGGTCAGAGACATATTAGCACCTTGAATTCCAAATTACAAGTGACAAATCTGTTTTCTTCTTATCATTCTTACAAGGGTAAAGAAAGTGGGTAAGGAAGAAAGGAGGTAAAGAAAGTGGTCACACAGTGACGGTGCATAAAAATCAGGGGAGAAAAAAAAAAGAAAAACTAAGCTAGAGCAGTAGCACATGAAAAATATTTTTGACTCTGCTCTGCTCTCGCTCTAGATTTTTGGCTACGGCTACGGCTACGAGGAGCACAAAATTTTTTTTCTGCTGTTGCTATAGCAATAGCTTTGAACTTTCGTAGCTCGGAGCAGAGCAGAGCAGTCAATTTTCATTTTTCTGCTACGGCTCTGCTCCCGCTCTGGAAAAAAGTGACAGCTGTAGCAAAAGCAAAACGAAAAACTACGGAAGTAGCGTAGCTTTTCAAACACTGCAATTGAGGTTAATTATCACGAAGCTGGAACGGTGGAATTGAAACCTAAATATTTAATTAATTGAATTTAATTAACACGAAGCCGGGACGATGGAATTAAAAAAACCGCGGCTCTATTCGGACAGAAAGTGGATAATTAAATTATTTAATTATAATTTTCCGATAATTAAATCTTGGACTTTAATTATTGAGTGGCCGGAAAGGTGAATTAAAAAACCTGGCCCTTTGCTCGAACGGAAAATAAGAATTCAATAAATTTTCGTAGTTATAATTATAAATACATAAATTTATAATTAATTGATTTTTAATCTATTTTGTTATGCAGCCGGTTATGCCGTCGGCACCCTGTACGTACCTCAAAGAAAAATAAACAGAACAAAAAACACAACACGGCTAGGTCGAGAATTTAAGCGACACAATAACGGATTTGTAGTGAAATGGCGGTTTATAATTGTTGGTTTTAGAAAATGTAAATTTTTTTTTTTTTAATTTTATCGTCTATATATTTCTTGAAATTGGAGGCAGAAAATATTTGGAAATTGTATGGACATGCATGCAAGTAGGGCAAGGGCATGTGGGGCATATGATGGTACAGTAGAGCTTCGATAAGTGGACTGTATATGTTAAATTTTATCGGTTATATATTTCCTGGAATTGAAGGCAGAAAATATATGGACATGCATGCAGGTACGGATATATGTAAGGGCATGTGGGCATATGTTGGCACAGTGAAGCTTTGATAAGTGGACTGTATAATTGGGGGAACAGAAAAGTTATGTGGTGTAAAAAAATGACACTGATTGAGGGAGATAAAAACAAATATTACGACAGCGGCGGACTGTTCGGTGAATTTGGAAATTCCGGAACTAGTTCACACCGGTGGCCAATATAAATTATGCCTTCTTTTTGTCACCACACAATTTCACTGTTCACTTGCGAATTTTTCGCGGATTAATTGCACCAAAAAAAAATATGTATGTTCGTACATATGTACATACATATGTATGCCTCGACCGTTGGCAAGCGAATGAATAACGGAGAGGCCGAAAACGGCGAGGAATATGGGCAGCACACAAAACGGAGACGGATAGAAAAATTTGCCGAATTTTAAGATTATTAGAAAATCTCAACCTGCCGTTGTGTCGGAAAACTCGGACTTGGAGTTGACACGAAGGGAAAAACAATCTTGCAGCAGTGTGAACGAAATTTAATGTTCGGATCACTGCTGAAGACCGGCAGAGAGATGGGGACGGAAAAATGTACTTATCTTTTGGCGGAACAATGCCGAGAACTGCTGGCAGAAGAAAATCCAGTAATTATGCGGCTCGAAGGACCAATGTTTGCAGGGGGGCGTTGATTCCGCAAAAGACTCCAGTATTGGGGATAAAATAAAAAGAAGGGAGCGTCTTCAGTAATTTACAAAAGAAGCGCGTTCAGCTTTATTGGCTGCGTACATCGAATAACCACTTAACTTAGAAAAAAAACAAGGCAAAAGTATTAGAAAAAATACGATAGACGACGGCCTACGAAGGAGCGAGAGCGCAAAGAGGGGCGAGCGCGAATGCGCTCTTCAGCGCGGGTGCGCTCTTCAGTGCGGGTGCGCTCTTCAGCGCGGGTGCGCTCTTCAGTGCGGGTGCGCTCTTCAGCGCGGGTGCGCTCTTAAAGTTGCGGCACAACGGCCCCTCACGTATACACCCTTGTGTATAAGGAGTTAAAGAGTCGCATGCGTCAAGCGACCGCAACGCGCAACCAAAATCCACAGAATGCGTACATTTCGTCAAAAACCACGCCAGACGTCTTCTTCGCCAAAGCTGCGAGATCCTCATTCGGTCCACTAAACACCACCAACGGCTTCTCCTATGCCGATGCTCTACGATCTGGAAGGGAAATTCCAATTTAGCCTAACTCTCAAAGCGCTCAATAGGCCCCAGAACAACCACACAGCAAAACGGAAACTATGATGCTTACCCTCCAACAAAGTATGATGGAGCTTATGTCATTCATGAAAACGACCATGCAAACGCTTGTTCAAAACCAGAACATGGGGATACAGCTGCTCGTAGCACAACAGTCCAAATAATCTATGCAGGCGCTACGTGTCTCACGGCATAAACTAGAATTGTCACAATTCTTGACCGAAAACCATATTGACGTTATGCTACTGGTGGAAACGCATCTTACAAGCAAATACAACTTTCATATAAGAGGCTACACAATCTACCGCACAGATGATCCAGATGGGAAAGCCCACGGCGGAACTGGAGTTCTAATCAGAGAACGAATTAAACACCATTTTCACAAAAGGTTTGCAACAAACTTCTTGCAGGCCACATCGATACAAATTCAGTCAAGCAACGGAATCCTTTCAATTGCTGCCGTTTACTGCCCTCCTCGCTTCTCAATCTCGGAAGGACAATTTATGGACTTCTACAATTCACTTGGGGATCGATTTATAGCCGCAGGAGACTACAACGCCAAACATACGCACTGGGGATCACGTCTAGTGACTCCCAAATGAAGACAATTGTACAATGCAATTATAAATGTGAAAAATAAACTGGACTACGTTTCCCCTGGAAGTCCCACATACTGGCCAACAGACTCACGAAAGCTCCCAGACCTTATTGATTTTGCAGTGACAAAAAACATACCTCGCAATCTAATAAGTGCCAAAGCAGTCTCGGACTTATCATCAGACCACTCGCCTGTGCTTCTAACGCTTCTTCTTCTTCAAAGAAACAAACAAACAAGCAGATCACCAGCTTCAAAACAACGCCTTAAGGAAGCAACCCGATCACTCGACCAGGCTCTTCACCAACAGGAAGAAAATGCACAGCTGAGTTCTAATCAGAGAACGAATTAAGCACCATTTTCACAAAAGGTTTGCAACAAACTTCTTGCAGGCCACATCGATACAAATTCAGTCAAGCAACGGAATCCTTTCAATTGCTGCCGTTTACTGCCCTCCTCGCTTCTCAATCTCGGAAGGACAATTTATGGACTTCTACAATTCACTTGGGGATCGATTTATAGCCGCAGGAGACTACAACGCCAAACATACGTTTCCCTGGAAGTCCCACATACTGGCCAACAGACTCACGAAAGCTCCCAGACCTTATTGATTTTGCAGTGACAAAAACATACCTCGCAATCTAATAAGTGCCAAAGCAGTCTCGGACTTATCATCAGACCACTCGCCTGTGCTTCTAACGCTTCTTCAAAGCCCAGAAATAACCGAACACCCCTTCAGTCTGACGACGACAAAAACAAACTGGCTAAAATACAAAAAGTACGTGAGTGCCTACATAGAACTCGCACCGGATTTTAACATGGAATCGGACATAGACTACACTACGAGCGCCCTGGAAGAAGTACTCGTGAAAAGAGCGAGAAAAGAGGCGCACGCGTCGTGATTGGCAAAACAGCAGATCACCAGCTTCAAAACAACGCCTTAAGGAAGCAACCCGATCACTCGACCAGGCTCTTCACCAACAGGAAGAAAATGCACAGCTGAGGTACATCCAGAATCTCTCGCCAACAAGCACAAAGTTCTCCTGTGGAGGGCCCACCCAAATCTTAGTGCCCCAATTGAAACGACCACCCCGATAAGAAACTCTTCCGGGATGCTGGGCTCGCAGCAACGAAGACCGAGCTGAAACATTCGCCACACATCTCCAAAGTGTCTTCCAGCCAAACCCAGCCTCAAATTCATTCCTCCTGCCAGTAATTCAGCCAGAGTCCTCCCTCAGCCAGCCGCACCTCCATTCCGGCCGAACGAAATCGAAAAAGTCATAAGAGGGCTAAAACCAAAAAAGGCTCCCGGTGGTGACCTATTGACCCCTATTGAATCATCTCACAATAGTGGAAAGGTGGCTGTCCGACTGGCGCATTAAAATAAACGAACAAAAGTGTAAACATATAACGTTTACTCTTAATAGACAAACATGCCCTCCGCTTTTACTAAACGATATGCAGATCCCTCAAGCTAACGACGTAACGTACCTTGGCGTTCACCTTGATAGACGACTTACCTGGCGTAAGCACATCGAATGCAAAAAGATGCATCTAAAACTGAAAGCCAGCAGCCTCCACTGGATCATAAACTCACGATCGCCACTGTGCCTGGACTACAAGTTACTACTGTACAATTCAGTCCTAAAGCCAATCTGGACGTATGGCTCCCAGCTGTGGGGGAACGCGAGCAGCAGCAACATAGACATCATACAGCGCGCACAATCAAAAATCCTGAGAACTATCACAGGGGCACCTTGGTATGTTCGCAACGAAAACATCCACCGGGATCTGGGCATCCTCGCAGTGAAAGACGAAAACCAGAAGCAAAAAGAGTCATACAAAGAAAAACTGTCTTCGCAACAAAATTTTCTCGCTCGGGGATTGACTCGGGTTTCTAGCGTATCCCGCCTTAGACGCAACGACCTCCCAACCCAGCAATCGATTTTTAGGGCCGTCTAACTCCGTATCAGTCAATATGACTGTTAGTTAAGTTAAAAATATAAGATTTGATACACCGCTTGTTAGTCTCGCAAAGAGAAGATTCAAGAAATAAAAGCAACGTTAAAAACAAAAAAAAAAAAAAACAACGGCCCCTCACGTAAACACCCTTGCAGAGGGTATTATAATTTTGGTCAAAAGTGTGCAACGCAGTGAAGGAGACATCACCGACCCTATAAAGTATATATATTCTTAATCAGGATCACCTCCTGAGTTGATATGAGCATGTCCGTCTGTCTGTCTTTTTCTACAGTCTCTCAGTTTTAAAGCTATCGACTTGAATTTTTGCACACACCCTTCTTTTCTTTGCACGCACTATATAAGTCGGAACGACCGGAATCGGCCGACTATATCCTATAGCTGCCATATACCTGATTGATCGGAAATGGTATAACTTCGGTGTTTTTAGAGTTAAAGAGTTCAAATTTTACATGAGCGCTTTTTTTGGCAAAATATTACGACGTGCGAAACGTGCGTTACGAAATTTCGTAAGGATCGGCCGACTATATCCTATAGCTGCCATATAACTGAACGATCGGAAATGACCCAAATTTCGTTTTTTTGAAGATAGAAAGCTGGAATTTGGTACAGATTCTATTTTAGATAGAATTAGTTAGTAGATCCAACCTACCAAATTTCATAACGACCGGCCGACTATATCTTATAGCTGCCATATAACTGAACGAACGGAAATGGTTTTTGTTAGAAATACCAACTTTGGTATTTTTGAAGATAGAAGCTTGAGATTTTTTTTAGGTTTTGTATTGTAATAAATTGGATTATATATTCATATTCCCATAAGGATTGGCCAACTATATCCGATGTTTGCGATATATATGTATCCGGTTTTAACTGCAAGGGTATATAAACTTCGGCTCCGCCCGAAGTTAGCTTTCCTTTCTTGTTCTTTTTTGATTTCGTTATGTGTTTCCAAGTTTTCTTTTGAATATTTTCCAAAATTTGATTTTTTGAATTTTATCGTGCTCTATTTAATTATACGAGGTCTCCAATTTTTGTTCAAAGAAAATGACATTTATTTACTAAAAGCGATACACCGTTGGAAAGGCCAAGGTCTTGGCTACTTTTCTACATAATCACCATTTTTTTCAAACCTATGCCGGCAGAATTCCACTCTCTGTCCGCCTCGCGCACCCTGGTGTTGACCTCTTTCTGAACCTTCGCTTCACTTCTTCCCTCCGAGAGGTTTTTTCAGGGCGGGGAACATGTCGCACGGCGGTTTTTGAGCATTTCTGCCTCCACTGCTTAAACACTCGCACTTCTGACGCACCATGGTTAATAGAATTTTCCACCAACCATCACTGAACAACACAAAAAAAAATATATGGACCGATTCTCCTTGTCTTCGATGGCATTGTCGCCGGTGCAACCGCCAGTTTACTGCCGCTCGGAGCCCCTCGTCGCGATGAACTAAACACCAATCTTCCAATCTTCTACCAATCTTGTCCGTTCGCTCGTTTGTCTCACAGCGAACTCGCGGGCGGTACCCGATCGGAAGTGCTGGTCGCTGCTATATGCCCGGAGATGCTGATCTGCGCCGTCGGTCCCACCGAAACGCCCGAAGTCCTCCTTTTTCTTTTCGGCCTCCAATGTGTCTGCTGGTGTTTCCGCTCTGGCCGGCCACCTAGTAACAGACCCAACATAAACGTACCATAAAAAACTGCCCTCTAATTATTTTCTTTTTTTTTTTCATTTCCACACTCACTCAGGTTTCACGAAGCTGACACTAGGACTCGAATCTCGAATCCAACAAACAAAAGACTTGCAAAGATTGGGTTTTCTTTTTTTTATCTTCCACTAGTTGATATAACCGTCTGCTCTTATGTAAGGCTGGTTAGGGAATGCTCTCCCCAAATCTCTCTAGCCAGACCGACGCGGTATTTAAGGCGGGCAGCGTCCTGAGCCCCACAAATGGCGAACTCCTGGATTTAATTATTCCAGGCGCCTCCTCATTCTATATAACCCATTATCTCCCCACAGATGGCGCACCTTTCTGTCTATTGAGGCGCATAGGTGTCGCTTTCTGCTATGTCAAGTGCTACAAGATCTTGATCAATAAATACTTTTTTTAAACATCGGAAAGAGATTCCATTTCTTTGAATAATCGGGAATTGATAATAGACTGCTTATTATTGTTTTCAATTAATTCATTAATTTTATTCTTGAACTGTAATAAAATCATCATGGTCCGGAGTTCCAGCTAACCATTTCCACACGGTGCCTAACTCATTTATCCCTCATTTTGATCTACTTGATATTAATTGTTATAAAATTAGTTCTGTTACTTTTTATGTCATATTTAATTTCCCATTGTGACCTTTTTATTAGTATTCCTTTTAATATTATCTGATTCCAAATTTATTATTTCTTTTATAAAAAGCTTAAGCTAGTTACATGGTTACTGATTCCAAATTTATTATTTCTTTATAAAAGGTTAAGTTAGTTACATGGAATAAATCTGCGTATGAATCGTACGTCAATACGTCTTTATTGTCCTTAAATAGAAGATATTCGTGACTTGTATAGTCAATTATTTTTGATTTGTTTAATAAAATTAGGTGTAGTATGAGCACCTGATAAAACATTTTCTGGGAAAGGAAAGAAAAAAAAGGATGAAATATAAATACTTAGAATTTTATATTATCTTTGTGAATAATTCTATTTCTATGGTTGATTATTATTTTGTTGGGTAAATTTTCTTTAACTATTTGTTTTTTATATCCAGTTTAAAGTTTATTTCTTTCCCCGTGTTTCTTTTCATAGACTACCTGTCCTACATGATTTTCTTTTTCTTTGCTGTTTTCGTTATGTGTTTCCAACATTTTCTCTTGAGTATTTTTCAAAAGTTGAGAAATGTTATCGTGCTCTATTTTATTATATAGAACGTCAAAAGGTTTTTTGATTCGTTGTAGAATGAATGCTCTGATTATATTCTTGAGCGGCTCGTATTACTATTTCGGAAAAGTCAGTTAAATTAAATTCTTCTTTAATGCATCGAGCTAATTCTGTTAATGTAGAATGTGCCCTTCCAACTTGTCCGTTTGACGTGCTGTGCCTCGGGTCTGCGTAATGTAAAGTTAATTACTTTATTTTCGATATTTAATTAATTTTGAATTTCTTTTACTACTAGAAATTTTGAGTAAGCGTTAATACAAGTTATGAAAGTAAGACCTTGCGCGTAATATATGTCAATGTGTCAATTTTCTCCTTCTCTTACTTGAAATTTGGGTTTCCCAAATTGGAATTTTTTTTGGGTGCCTGTTATATTTATTTTCGTTACAAATCAGACATTTTCTAATATATTCTTTTAATTTTTTAAAGCAGTTTGGCCAATAATATAATTTACTGATCTGTTTGTAATTCTCTTCTTCTAATATAGGTATTAAATTTTCTGGTGTGTCATATTCAATTAAATGTCGTGTCCTGTCAAAGATTTTCAGTCACTCATGTATTGTATACCTCCCCGTTGTTAATAACAGTTGTTGTTTAAATTGATTTAACGGTTAACGGGTCTCTTGTATTATATTTTCAAAACTACTTTCAGCTGAATGCTGTGCGTCTGATCTGAGTCTGACTGGTCTGTATATTCTATATCGCTGTTAGTAATATTATTTATCTGAACTCGAGATAATGCGTCTGCATGTTATATGGCTTATATGTTATTTTCTGTGTAAAACTTTCTATGAAAGAATACGATCCTTTCATATCTACATTGGGATTTTTATCCGAAATTGTGTAAGATAAAGTTTGATGGTCGGTTTGAATTTCAATTTCAATAACTCCGTATAAGTAATTTCTTAAATTTTTAAGAGCCCATACTATCGCTAAAAGTTCCTTCTTATTAGTAGCAAAAGCTTGTTCTGTTTTAGACAAATAAATAAAAGTATAAGTAAGTAATAAGTAAAAGTATGAAATAAAAGTAATTGGTTTTCCTTCTTGAGATAAAGATAAAGATACTCCTTTTCAATATAGTGAACTATCTTTTCCCTTTCTCAATCCGCCTAATTGGTCGGTACCTATATTATTTATTTTATTATTTTATTGTTATTTTATTATTATTGTAATAGCAGGGCAATGTTTATTTAAAACTGTCCATTAGGGACAACCATTAAATGTTATCGCATAAACTTCACTTATAGATAATTTTAAATATTAATATGGTAGAAACAAATTAGAGTAGTAAGGGGAGGTCCAGCGGGTGAGTCCGTTTTAGTCTTCTGGGCTGCTCGCTGTTGTCCAGCAGGGAGCTGGCCAACAGGTTCGGGGGATTATGAAGTTTCTGCATGTAACGTGCGCTGCTTCTTTGTATCTCGTCCTTGACCCAAGGGAAATTGAGAACCTCATGGATAGTGCGATTGTCATGATAGACGTGGGCCCCAGTGGCGATTCGAAGGGCTCTATTTTCGAAAGCTTGCATAGTTCGGACATTCGTCTTAGTCGTAGTGCCCCAGAGCTCTATGCCGTACGTCCAGATTGGGCGTATTACTGCATTGTAAATGTTTAGTGGAAGTTCTCAGCTTCGATAATCTACCCATAAGCCAGTAGAAGGATCGAAGTCTTTGATTAGCCTGTTTCCTTTTCTTAATCAGATGGGGCTTCCAGGTGAGCCTCCTGTCTAGGGTGAATCCTAGGTACTTGGGATTATCTACCTGTGGGATTGGAGAGCCGTTAAGGTTAACTGGAGGACAGTTGCCTTTGCAGAGAGAAAATGTGGTGGCAGTGGACTTCTCATTATTGACGGCAATGTTCCATCGCTTTTGCCAGTCGCTGAGCAAGTCTAGCTGCAATTGCATCGTTTCGGCTGCCCCCGATGCGCTATCGGCGGTGGTAAGGAAGTCGGCGGTGTCGTCTGCATAGGTTGCTGCGAGCAGGTCAGGCCTCTGAAGAACAGGGAGGTCGGCCGTGTAAGCATTGTACATCAACGGGCCAAGAACGCTGCCTTGGGGTACACCAGCGTGAGCTTCTCTTATACCGGAGATGTCCTCGCCACATCTAACACAAATTTACGCCTTCGTAAATTCGTTAGTCGTTACGGAACGACTTTCGGAACTGGAAGTATGGTCGCGGTAGACCAGTCTTTAATTTATATAGAAGACCGGGATGCCAGACTCGGTCAAACGCCTGCTTCACGTCCAGCATGACGGCCATGCAGTACTTCTTGGTTTCAAACGCGTCCAGGATGCACTGTACTACCCGATGGCACTGCTCTGGCGTACCGTGTCGCCGCCTGAAGCCAAACTGGTGGTCAGGGATCAGTCCAGCCTCGTCAAATGGCAGTGCTCTGCTTAAAACACTCGTTCAAGTATTTTGAGAGCATTGGTAACAACCTTGTTGGTCGGTAGCACGAAAGGTTTGCTTCGGGTTTCCCGGGGCTTAGGTATCTATTATAGATCCTCGTAATTAGCTGAATGCTTGAGGTGGTAACATTTTTAATGCAATTGCATTGATACCATCATCGCCCGGGGCCTTGTTGTTGCTCATGATGGTTATGAGCTCAGCTGTTTCCTCCTCAGTCACTGGTGGTATTGGATCGGCGTCCCTGGAAAGCTAATTTCAACAGCATCCTCCGGTGAGCAGCGATCGAAAGGGCGTAAAGACACCTTCGAGGTGTTCGGCGAAAGCGTTGGCCCTGTCTTCTCTAATTCCAAAGATATTTTTATTTTTATTGACGGATATTTCTATGTCCGGCGTTCTCAGGATTTTTTGCATTGTATTATTGCATTGTAAATGAGGAGTTTAGTGGAGAGATGCTTCGATCTCCTACCCACAAGCCAGTAGAAGGATCGAAGTCTTTGGATTAGCCTGTTTCCTTTTCTTAACTCAGATGGGGCTTCCAGGTGAGCCTCCTGTCAAGGGTGAATCCCAGGTACTTGGGATTGTTTACCTGTGGGATTGGAGAGCCGTTAAGGTTAACTGGAGGGCAGTTGCCTTTGCAGAGAGAAAATGTGGTGGCAGTGGACTTCTCATTATTGACGGCAATGTTCCACCGCTTTTGCCAGTCGCTGAGCAAGTCTAGTTGCAATTGCATCGTTTCGAATGGATGGTCGGTTCGAATTTCAATTGCAAGATTTTGAAGAGCCCATACTATCGCTAAAAGTTCCTTCTTATTAGTAGCATAAGCTTGTTCTGTTTTAGACAAGGTTTTTGAAATAAAAATAATTGGTTTTCCTTCTTGAGATAAAATTGCACCAATTGCGACGCCTGAATATTGCGGCGCCAATTGCGCCATGCTTAGAATATGGCTGTACGTCAGGCCTGCTGCATGGATCACTATGGCGTCGGATCGGGCTCGACTCCGCTCGAGATTTTTAGGCTTGGGCTTCGTCCATTCTGCCCTCCTCGTGCTTGATTCGCCGTCGCTTTCTTTGCCGCCGTGTTTGCCTTTCGTTCGTCGGAAGGGTCTGCTGCTCCTTCACCACTGCCTCGTTTTCGGGTCTTTCGCATCTGGGGCACACTGACAAGGGCATGATAGCCGGTCGCGCATGCTCCTTCGCAGCACTTTCGACAAGAATAGAGTGGATGTCCTTCAGTCTGGTTATCAGTCTCCTTTGCATCGCAAAAATATGTCTTTAGTTTTTTTCCGTGACCCACGATAGCAGCTCGTTCACTATCGTGCCAAACTCCGTCAGGCTTTCTTCGCATCTTGCCGGCGGGCTGCTGGTCCGCGGGTATCTGCTGAGCTGCCAGCCTGGGAAGCGAATAGCGTCGAGCGCCGCATTTTATGGGAAGTGGACAGAGCATGGATAGTGCTTGCTGCGGATGGGGGTTTCTGCACTGCATTGCATCGAGCCCCTTTTGTGGGTGAATCGCACTAGCGGAGGGGTTGGCAGTTGGTCACCTCCATGACCTTCATCACCACATGGCAGGCCAGAGTTTGCTCAGGCTACCTTTCTGCTTCGCCATGAGTTGCTGGCGCCCCCTACCGGGCTCCGAAAGTCGCGTCATTACGACATTGAGACGTTCCGCAGCCCTGGTGCCTTTGGCCCGGAGCTAGCGACCTCTACCGGCTGACACTGTTAGGGCGTTTGGGCGTTCCCCAACACTGGCCGCCAGCTGTTTGACGATCAGCTGCCGTGACCTGCGCAATTCTAGTGGGGGCAGCCAAGTTGCTTTAACTCCTTCGATCCAGGTAAAAGGGGTCGCAAAGAGAGTTCCTAGAAGAGAAAATTCTCTTCGTGCCTCTAACCTCGGCGGTTGCCGACCCATCCGAATCCTCGCGGAGGCTTCCTAGTGTCCTATCCATGGAGTTTTATGGTTTACTCGGCAGGTAATTCCTTCCCCAGCTGTCCGGTCACCCTTTAACCACTTCTTTTCTGCCACTTTTCTATTCACTTCTATAAGCCGATTGCTTCTATGTCCAAGAAACTGTCGAATGACAGTAGAGTGCGTGGCTGTAGTCAAAGGTGTGAAGAAATTTAGAGCGTAAATTGAAGGTTTAGAGTTTACACTAGAAACTGACCTGCGACATTGAATTGGCTTGTGCAACAGAAAGATTTGACAGGACGCGGTAGAAGATGGGCAGTATCTGAAACCACCGACTTTGGACCGATAACAGATTTGACTTCAGTCGAATTTCAATCAGCAGAATGCACCGATCTGATTGAAAACATCCAGCGAAATCAGTCATACATCATAGACAATTTTGTTTATAAAAATCACCAGGCAGTTGGTGACGCCCGAGCAATTAATTCATGGAAACTAGGGTACCTACGGGCAAGCAGAGCCAGGAGAAAGCAGAGACGACGTGGAACGTAACGGTTCTCGGGAATGCCCCAAAGCCGTGTTTAGACAGTGCGGCGGGGCTAGCATAAACGGTGGGCAAGCAGTGGAGGGGTTGACGAAAAGTGCAGCGGGTCCTCGACGTCCGAATGGCAACATCAGAGGTCCGTGGCCGGCAGAGGCGATGGGTACGGACGGCGACCCGCCAACGGGAAAGTGGCGTGAATTTGGAAGTAGGATAAACGGAAGAAGCAGAATCCAGGAGTATTAAAGGGCGCTCCAACCAGTATAAAAATGTGTGATCCCAAGTGTAGTGGGGTCGACAACCGCAGGCAACTCCCAATCCTGACCGCGTATGCGCTGTGTCCAGGTGTAGCGGAGGCGGCAGCTAACTCCCAATCCAGGCTTGTTAGCCCGTTTGCGCGGGGTTTCCTTGGTGTAGCGGAGCGGAAGAGCGCTGCTCAGTCTTTGATTAGTCCCAAACGACCCAAACGACTCAAGGGGGTGAAAGGTAGGAAGGCCCGCGTGTGGCCAGGGAAAGGCGACGGTTAGGGGAATCTATTTCAGAGCAACCTATGACTATCCATATAACGGATATATCCACATAAAGGAATGCTTGCAAGGGTTCTAATCCACAGAAAGCTATGACGAAAAGAGTTTGGCGCTATTTTTAAACCGAATGGTAATCGCGTGAAGCGATATGAACCATTGTTGTTGAAAAGAATGTTATATCGCGTGAACTCTTTTCGAGTTCAATTTGGTGAAAACCCGACATTAGGTCAAGGCATGAGAAATATTTTGCTCTACCTAGTTATCCTCTACAAAATATCGTCGATTCTAAGGAGCGGAAATTTATCAGACAAGAGTTTTTTATTAATTTGACGATATTCAATTACTAATCGCCATTTTTATTTTCTGAATTTGGAAGTGAATTTTTTGGTACTAACAAAAGTGGGCTATTATTCACTTCCCTCTCTTTCTTTTAAGCGAACGGTCGTGTTTTTTTTTGTGCGCACTGCGTTTATGACAAATATTGGTAAACCGGTGTTTACATACTTTGTGAATTAAATCTTGTGAATCTTAACAATCGTAAAGCCAAAACCGTATCGCTTCGCGAGTGCTGTGGTATATTTGGAGTCGAATTAATAATTTGTCTAAATTCTATTCCAAGCATAGCTCAGCTCTGCTTCTTCCCCGGCTTATCTCTATTTCTGCATTTCTCTTTTGCACTATTCAAAGCTCTCGCTTCGGCTTCCTATTTGGCACTGTGGTTTAAGGTATTGTGTTTTTTAACTTTAATAAAACTAAAAATAAAAAAAAATAAAATGGAATTTAAACTTGTCTGTGCCATTAAGTCTTGTAACAAGACAATTTCCTCATCCCAGCCTACCATCCATTGCTGGCTATGTGAAAACATCGTACCAAGTAGCCAAGTGTGCCGAGTTCACTGCCTTAGTTTCGGATGCCATTTCCCGTAGGTCTGGTTTACATTATTGTTGTGAATATGGTCGTGTTGTCCAAGACAAAATGAGGTCGTTTATGAAACAGACCAAAAATGGATTTAAAGAGCTGATCACTGGTTTTCGTAAAATCAATGACTAGCTCTGTGCGCTTGACACTCAGTTTAATGGCCTTCAGCTGCTAAATGAGTCTCCTAAGCGTAAGAAATCCGCTGTTTCTGATCCGCCTCAGCCTGCTCAGCCGAAATTAATGGAGCCGGCCTTATATGCCGACCACCCCAAGGGTTAGGAGCTGAGAAAAATTAGTCCGAATTTCTCAGGGATAATGAGCAATTGTCTGATATGTCCGCCATGGCATCCCTTCAAGTGATGCCACAGGTCCTAGGGAACGAAACCCCCATTAGAGTCACCCAAAAGGGTATTCCACAGTCCGTACTACCGGCACCGACTTATGCTGCAGTTCTCGTACCTGCGACACCAAAACCCTTACAGGTGATTCCTCCATCGAAACATATATTTGTTTCTCGGCTTGCCCCTGATACTTCAGAGATTGATATCTCGGCTTACATCAAAGCCAAAACTAAAGCCGATATAAAGGGGGAAAAATTTAAAATAAAATTAAAAAAGGCGCACGTCTTCTTTCAAGATTCGTGTGCTCGCGCTGATGTTCAAGAAGATTTCTTCTCCCAGTTTTTGGCCAGAGAATCTTTTCGTCCAAGAACATCAGCCTAGTTCCGTGAAAAAAAAGTTAATAAACCAGTGGAAGTGAGACTTCCCAATATCGAAACCACTGACCAACCCTCCACCTCTTTTTTGGCCACTAACCCAAAAAACTAGTTTCCTCACTAACTCTTACCTATCAGAATACTAGGGGGCTACGTAGCAAACTCCCTAAACTATATTCTGATAGTTCTTTCTCTTCATCCCATATAATAGCATTTACAGGAACTTGGTTAAATCCGGAGATCTTTAGCTCCGAAGTTTTTCCAAGTAAGTACACCACTTTTAGACGGGATCGATCTCAGCGAAGAGGAGGTGGAGTCCTCATTTCGGTAGACTCTACTTTTTCATCTGAAGAGGTGAAATCCCAAGAGTTTGGTGACATATAATTTATTTGCGTTAAAATCACTGTGTCCGTGAAAGCTTTATACATTACATGTTCATATATACCTCCTATGTCTGAACCGACCACATATTGGCAGCAATTTTTCGCTATTCGATACGTCTCTAATCTTATGATGGATCGTGACCAACTCGTAGCGGTGGGCGACTTTAATATCCCAGAAATAAAGTGGTCCAACGTCGATAACTCACCATCTTTGTCACTTATAACTTACCATGACTTCACCGCGGGCATGTTTGACATGTCCCTAGGTCAGATCAATCATGTTAGAAATTCGCTAGGTCGGCTTTTAGGCTTATGTTTTTTTTTCTGATCCTGATGGTACTGCTCTCTCCAGAGCTTTTCCCCTTTCAACCCCAGAGGATCCATGTGACCCCACGCTGGAGGTCTCAATCGAAACCACTCCTGGTATCGATCAGATGTCTCCGAGCGTGGTAAATAAGATTCGCTGTTTCCGTAAAGCTGAATTTCAGAAACTTAATAGCCTTATCGATACATATGATTGGTCCAATATTCTGACATGCACTGATCTTAACGTCACTTTAGAAAAATTTTACTGTACTTTAAATAAATTTTTTGACTCCTGTGTGCCATGGAAATATCCGTCCGGTTCAACAAATCCTCCTTGGTATACAAGGTGCCTCACTAACGTAAAAAATATTAAAAATAGGCTCTTACTAAAATACAAAAAAACCTGTAGTAGTGTTGTAGTAGTGTGTAGAAGTGGTCGAATTTCACCGTGCATAACGCGGAATGTTATAGGAATTATATTGACCACTGCCGGATACAATTTTCCCAGGATCCAAAGCAGTTTTATAATTTTGTAAACACGTATCTTTTTCACCCCTGCTTACGTTTGAAAATTCCTCTGCTACCTCTGATCAGGCCATTGCCGATCTATTCGCAGAATTTTTTCAATCAACTTATTCTCCGCCTAATTTGACAGATCAGCCTTACGCATATAACATTCAAGCAGCAAATCTTATTTTCAGTCTGTTTTTTTCTGAAAACAACTTATTATCTGGTCTTTTAAGGGTCAAACCCATTTATTCGCCGGGCCCCGATGGAGTACCAGGCTGTGTGCTAAAATACTGTGCCAGGGCTCTGTGCAAACCTCTTCAAAGAATTTTCAACTTATCTTTGGAAACCTCGATTTTTCCCCTCATTCATAATTCATCATTGAAAAATGAAAAATCATTCATAATTCCCCTACATAAAAAAGGGAAAAAGTCTGAGGCTGCCAACTACAAAGGCATCTCTAAGTTGTCGGCAATTCCAAAGTTATTTGAAAAATTAATTACCCCTCACTTGCAACACCTATGCTCTTCGATCATCTCTCCCTGTCAGCATGGCTTTATTAAGCGTCGCTCCACCACCACAAATTTTGTGGAGCTGACATCCTTTGTCATAGATGGCTTTTGTAAGGGATATCAAACCGATGTAATTTACACAGACTTCAGCAGAGCATTTGATTCAGTTAATCACTCACTCTTGTTGAGTAAACTGAATATGCTGGGTTTTCCTAAAGACCTCTTAACGTGGATCTCCAGCTACCTAGATGGAAGGACACAAAGAGTCTTATTTAAAAACAGTCCCGTCTGGTCTGTTCTACATCTGGCGTAACTCAAGGAAGTCATCTTGGCCCGCTATTATTCACGCTTTTTTTAATGACTTGCCCCCTGCTTTAACGAACTCTCTAGTTCTTGTGTATGCAGATGATGTAAAGCTTTGTCTTCAGTACAAATCCATCTCTGCCCAATGCAGTCTTCAGTCTGACCTTGATAACTTTCAAGAATGGTGTTTAGCTAATAATCTAATACTTAATGGATCAAAATGCAAGCATATGTATTTTTATCGTTCATGTTCTCTGCAAGCTACGTATTCCATTAATGGGATTGCCTTAGAAAAATTAACCCAGGTTAATGATCTCGGCATCCTATTAGACATAAAACTTAAATTTGCCGACCATATTTCCTTAATGGTTAATAAGGCTAAAGGAGTCCTTGGTTTTATTAAAAGGTGGTCAAAAGAATTTAATTACCCCTATATAACCAAAACATTATTCATTTCTTTGGTCCGTCCTATACTGGAGTACGGTTCATGTTTCTGGAGTCCCCAATATGGATTTAGCATATAGCATTTACTAAAACGCTTAAAATTTAACATTCCTAATAGAAGGACTCGAAACTTTAGTCCTCTGTTCCTTAGCCGTTGTAGTTCGACATATGCACTGCATGACCCTTTTAGGGTATTATGTTCCAACTACAATGGTCTCTACTCCTATAACATCTCTTTTTCTGTCCCTCAAATTTAAAATAAAAGAATTTTAAATCTCCTTACTAACTCCTCCTAGCCTAATAATTGAGAAATAGCTTAATATTTACTAACAAATCGTTAGTAACTGAGTAACTGAGATTTATGGTGTGAACTTTGGTGTTTCTTACAGCTATGTACCTAATGGCGTCTGTGAGTTTCCCGAATCTGTCTGGACTACCCTGACGTTATTGTTATGGTTGTTATTATCATGATTGTGGCTATTATTGCCATTATTATTATGGTTTCCACCACGGACGTATCCGCCGCGATTGTTTCCTCCACGGTTGTTGTTGTTCCTGTAGTTATTGTTATTATTGTTTCCATAGTAACCACAATTTTGGTTAATTCCATTATTTTGGTAATATCCGTTATTGTTATATCTACCTCGATTATTACCTCTACCGCGATTATTACCGCGATAGTTATTTCCTCGATGGGCGTATAATATGGAATTGGCATTGCCTGTTATTTCGGTACTGCATTGTATGTACTTCGTGACGGCTTCATTCATTGTCGGCCACGCTTACAATTTTTAACCATTGTGAAGATGGCTTCCATGGTGCTGAATTTGTCAGCGTGCTCGGCCGATAGACCTTCATCAATATACGAAGCGTCTAGAAGCTTCCGTAGATTGTCTATCTCTGTTGTAAACTTTTCTGCCGTTTTTCCTTTCTGGCCGGTTTTTGCCATTTTGGCTTTAATCACGTCAGATGTTTCTCCGACTATAGTATCTTGCAGTTTTTTAATTATTGATTCTATAGTCGTTTTATTTTGGACTCTATACAAAGGGGATCATATTATTTTGGATTTAATAACTTCTACAGCCATAGCTTCGAATGTGCCTTTCGTTAGGTTGACTAACCTCAAAGCTGTTATAAATCTTTGCAGGTGTAACCTTTGCCCGTTAAGTTCCGGGATGGCATTCGATATTTCCCTCATATATGCCCTTTGGGCAATCTTTTCGTCAGCCATTACTTGTTTTACTTCCAAAATGCTGTTGTCTAAATCTGAGTCTGGGTTGTCCTGGTCTGACAATTCAGACTGAATAAGGACTGCCGGGATTGTGATGTTGTTTATATCTTTTTCCTCAATTTTGGTTTCCGTGGGGATAGGGTCATCCTGTGAACAATTGGCTTTGTCTAGCCTGTCTCTTTGGTCGTGTTTTAGTGTACGCGCTGTATTGAAGCGGTTTACTTATATTTCGGCATGCTTGTTCACAGTGATTAGCTGTGCTGGCCTAGGAAATTAATCATTTTTGTAAACTCTTCGTGTTTTGTTTTAGGAAGATTTTTTGTCAAAATATCTGCAATCATTTCAGTTGTACATTTGTATTTCAACAAAACTTGCCCTTTCTTTACAACTTCTCTAACAAAAAGATAACGTATATCAATGTGCTTCGTTCTGGAATGATAAACAGGATTCTTGGTTAACGCCTGCGCACTCAGATTATCCCCATACACGACGATCGGGGTGTCGTTGTCTCCGCAACCGATCTTCATAATCAGCCTTCGCATGACTATCGCCTCCTTAAATGCCGCCGAAAGTGCCATGTATTCCGCCTGGGTACTGCTTAACGCCACACTTCGCTGCTTTTCCGAACGCCAAGAAATCGGACCACCTGCTAACAAGTAGATGTAACCAGTATGTGATTTCCTGTCAAGCCTATCGCCTGCCCAATCCGCATCCACGTATCCACAGAACGACTACCCACATTGCCGATAGTGTAGTTTCATGTCAATCGTAGATGAGAGGTATCTAAGGATGTGCTTTATGTCAGCCATGTGTTCAGCATGCGGGTTTTGATTCCACTGTGCCAATTTTGACACCGAATGCAATATGTCTGGCCTTGTTGTAAGAGCTAGCCACATAAGCTCTCCTACTATGGACTGATACGTAGTGGGATCCACCTTTTTGCATTGAGGGCTTGTACAGTCTACTTGGAAACCAGGATCCAAAGGTGTCTTCGCCGACTTGCAAAAATCACTTCCATGGGTAGGCAAAAGATCCTTGATATATTGCGTATGTCCCAAAGTAATTGCTCCAAGATCACCATCTCGTTCGATTTCCATGCCCAGGAAATGGTTAAGTTGACCATTGTCAACACACTCGAATGATTGTGAGATGCTGCTCTTTATTTTCAGCAAATCCTCGTGCGATTGGCAAGCTATAATTATATCGTCAACATATACTAGGATTAGTACAAGATTACCTTCGCCACAATGTTTGTTCAAACATGGTTCGTTATCACAGGCAACGAATCCCATATTGACCAATACGCGATTTAGCTTCTCGTTCCAGGCCCTTCCTGATTGTTTCAAGCCATATATTGCTCTCTTCAAAAGCAATACTTTGTCAGGATTCGATTCATCTGAGTACCCTTCCGGCTGCTTCATGTAGACCGTCTCACTCAGATCGCTGTTGAGATACGCGGTGCATACATCCATTTGATGAAGATGTAGCTTAAGCTCCGCCGCCAGTGCTATAATAAAGCGAACACTCTCCAATCGGCATACTGGCGAAAATGTTTCTTGGTAATTTACGCCAAACTGCTGAGCGCATCCTTTTGCTACCAGTCGAGCCTTGAAACGTTCTATTTGGCCCTTTTTATCACGCTTCACGTTGAACACCCACTTGCATCCAATGGCTCGCTGATTTTTGGGTAAATCAGTGACTTGCCAAGTCTGGTTGGAATCGGAACATTTTCCGAAATAAGGGCGCCTAGGATATTGTACTGCTTCTTTGGACGTCCAGGTTTTCCAGTCCGAATGATCTTAGGGCGGCCGGGGCCCTGCGTGCCTCCTCCTCGACATGCTCACCTTTTCTTCAGCACTCTCGTACTGATCCGTGCTATCATCGGAGCTGTCGGCGTCGATGGATGAGTCAGAAACGACTTCTGCATCTCCGAGTTCCTGCTGCTGACGGTCCTCCTCCAGGTCCTCCAGCTCGATCGTCACAGTATCATTCTTAACCATTCATTCATTCTTAGTCGATAACCTTTGGCTGCAACAGAATACCCAACCATAATGTACTCCTTTCCCTTAGGTTGAAATTTGCTGCCCTTCCTCGGACCTTGTCCAGAGCAACTGCAAGAGATCCAAAACCTTTAGATGTTTTGCATAAGGTCTCTACCCGTCCACGCTTCCATGGAGTCATACTCTCTAATGCGCTGGTAGGGGAACGATTTCGCAGATAAACCGAAGTGTTGACAGCTTCTGCCTAAAAACGATCTCCCAGTCCCGCCTGGACCAGAAGGCATCTTGACAGCTCCACTAGCGTACGATTTGCCCGTTCCGCAACTCCATTTTGCTGGGGAGTATACGCCATTGTTAGCTGTCTGTCGATTCCATGCTGCTTTAGACATTCGTCAAACTGTTTATTGACAAATTCTCCGCCATTATCAATCCGCAGGCATTTCAATCTTCTTCCTGTCTGCCGTTCCACCAGATTCTTGAATTCGATGAATTTAGATAGCACCTCGTTCTTTCCATGCAGGAAATAAACAAAATCCTCCTGGACTTATCGTCAATGAACGTCAGAAAATACTTGGAACCTCCGAGGGATGGTGTTGGAAAAGGTCCACAAACATCTGCGTGTATCAGATCCAAAAGCTCCTTAGCCCGATTACTCGTTGCAGATGGAAAAGGTTGAACATGGATTTTGCTAACCATACACGTTTTGCAATTAATATTCCATGGCAACCGAATATCTATTCCTCGAACTATCCCTTTGGATACCATCTCTTTCAAGCTAGAGAAATTAATTTGTCCGTATCTCTTGTGTAGCAAAAATTCCATCAACAGCTGACATGGCAAAACATTTACTTCGGCCACCTTCAAATAAGTACAAGTTGCCAATCTTTTGGCTTTCACTATGCATTCTCCGTCTTGCATCACCTTGTCATTCTCTATGTCAAAGGTCACCTTGCACCTGTTCTGGACAGCACTGCTCGCGGAATAGAAATTTCCGGTCATCTTCGGAACGTAGAGAACATCTTTTAGTGTCAACATGCACTGGCCTGTCTGTATCTTGACGTCACCTATACCATCTGCTTGAAGGAAACCAGCATCGGCCAGTCCGATCTGTTCAGTGTGCTTCTCAAACTTTGTAAATAGCTCTCTTGTGCAACACATATGGCTTGTTGCGCCACTATCCAAGCACCATGTTGAATTGTCAATTTTTAATGACGTCACAGGCGTGCAACAGGCTGCTTTGTCGATTCACCATACTTCTTGATTCCATACGATAATCTCCCTCACCCTCTCTTCGACACTGGGACTTAATGTGCCCTTGCTCACCACACTTAAAACAAACGATATTTTTTCGTTTCTTCTGTCCATACGTTTTGTCTGTGAGTTGTGCTTTGGTACAGCAAATGCTTTAGTGTCGACTCGTTCCTCTGTTATTCCTTTTCTTTCGCTCTCCTCCTTTAACTTAATGGTGAGAATTTCGAACGAAGGTAACTGATCTTGTGTTTCCATAGCGACCACGAAATGTTCAAATTGCTCTGGAAGACTTGATATCAAAACGATAGTGCGAAGTTCGTCGTTTATGCCTATTCCAACTCAGTTAGACAATCCAGAATTTCCACAAATTCACTTATGTAGGTCGTCATGCTCTGCCCTTGCTCCATCCGTTTATTAAGCAGTTTCTTGTATAACTGTACTTTTCGTACAGGTCCGCTTGGTTGATGAACTTCCTTCAACTTGGTCCATGCCTCCACAGCCGTTAGGCTACTCTTGATGTAGGCCAATTGAGATGTCTTGACATTCAATGTTATTGTCGCCAACGCCTTACTGTCCAAGGCCGCAAACTGTTGTCCTTCCGGAACATTCGTTTCAGTTAGCTCTCCAGACGTAACACTCCACAGACCGGAATGCACTAATACAGATCGCATCTGTATTTTCCATGTGTCATAGTTTGCCCTCTAACTTATCAATTTGATAAAGAGCACTCATTGTTCTTAATCTTGAGTCACACACCGAATAACTTGAACCCTCAGTGCCTGGGCCCATAACCTATTGAGGGGCAGAATCGAAGCCACCAAAATCAGAAAACGTGTGTATTCTTCGGAACTTTATTTGTGACTGAAAATGTATGAAGGAAAAATGAAAAAGTTGGTATACATAATTTCTTATTCTCTATTTCTTAGACTATACAAGCG
>JAECYA010000518.1:0-43215 GCA_018153455.1 Drosophila parabipectinata | reverse complement strand
AGTGAAATTGCCTCAACTTGAAGCACCACCAGAGCCTCTGCACTCTATTGATATTTGTAAGAAATCAATATTAAAACTATTTCTATTAAATCTATATATATAAAAGAATACTGTATATGTATACTGTGTATAGCAATCTATCTATCTATATATATAAAAGAAAGTCGTGTTTTATGTTACACCACTTATAAATCAAGAACGGAAGGAATGGGAAAAAATTGTTAAAAATAGTTATATATGAAATATAGTTTAGTTTAAAATAAGAAAATAAATATCAGAGAAGTCGAGAAGTGTTTATAATAACACATTATTATTATATAAAATTAATTGTTGAAAGATTAATTTGGAATTAATTGATGACCCTCTTCAGTGCTTTCGCCACCCTGGAGTACAACGGCTATGGGCCAATTGAAGAAAGTGAACCGGTAATTGTTTTATTCAGTTAAATAAATGGTAAAAAAAAAAAAAATATATATTAAAAAAAGAGCAGGGGGTGTCTTAAACGTCGGAGATTGGAAAAGTCCAAAGTCTTTTATTTTTAATAAAATGTAAAATTAAAAAATCAACGAATTAAAATGGAAAAAACGAATTGAAAACTAAACAAAAACAAGATGATGATGGGCAAGCTGGACAAAATGAAGAACAAAATGAGGCGACGAAGGTCCCGAAGATGAAAAATAAAAAAATTATAAAATATTTAATAAAATGAATAAAAAGAAAATAAATTAAAAAAAGATAAATAAATAATTAGTGGCCATATTAAGTGCGTTTGGAACTCTTGAATTTAACGGCTATTTTATTTCGTTAGATATATGGTTAAAAGAGAAGGAGGTGTCTCAAACGTTGGAGATCAACAAAACGAATCATCTCCAACCACCGCAGCAACGAACGATATAACTTATTTAACTCATTGATCCAAAATAAAACTTATTTGTGATATAACGCCTCTCAAAAGTAACCATATTGTTTTTTTTAATTATTTTCTCAACTTACTTACTCAAATCAATGCTCGCTTATCAGAAATTGCAATTATAAATGCGAACTATGACGCGATTCTGCTACGCTGGAAGACTCTCTCTATAGATTGGTCTTTTACGACGCAATTGTGTATATGGGGGGAGGGTTATATTGAAATTATTTATTTGTATCTTGATCATAAAACTAATTTTCGATTTCTCCATTTTGTCATTCCACTGGAGTCTCCAGCAGTGGGCCTATCCTTTGACTTGGCTTCTCCATAGGTCAGTCCTCAATCTCGCCCAGATAGAAGGTTTTATCGCTGGATCCAGACAAAATTAAAGGTTCTTTCGGACTGAAATCCACATCGTTTACACTGCCATTATGTCCTGGCAGCTTGTATAGAATGCGCCTCGTGTTGACATCCCAAATGTAAACATGCCGATCGGCCGAACCGCAGGATATTTTGTCGCTTCCCGGTGACCAAGCGCAGAGAAGCAGATTCTTCTCAAAGTTGTGCTGATGGCCCCTGGAATACCTTTACACACCGCTCGCCAGGAGAATAGGGCCTCACGTCCTCACGGCCTCACACTCTCAGCGTGTTGTCCATAGCATTGGTAAGGACGAAATCACCTTCCGGCGACAGCGCCATGCCGGTAACAGTATCTGCATGTCCTCTCAAAGTATGCAGAACCGCCTGCTTTCGAATATCCCAAATTTTCAGTTCATTATCGATGCCTCCGGTGATTACTTGTGTCACCAAAACAAACTGCAGTCACCTGGAAGGGAGACTCCAGGGTATGGACGGCGTGTTTCTTCCTCGCATCCCAGATCTTTATGGTCCGATCATCACTGCCTGAGCACAGCTGCTGTTGGCCTCGTCGCGATCCCTGCACACTGTTCACAAAGTTCCAGTGACCCTTAAAGCGTCGCTGCCGTTGACCCGTAACAATGTCCCAAATGGCTAGAGTTTTGTCCGTCGAGCAGGAGAATATATATGCGAACCATACGGCGTAAAATGGGCTTCCATTACAGCGCCACTGTGTCCGGATAGAGCCATTATATTCTCACAGTCACCGTAAACCTGCCAGATGTTTGCAAAACAATAATAATGAATGAAAAGAATATACAAAACTGACTCAAAATTTCACTCACGAATCTGCCTATCAAACCCGGAGGATAGCAGCATCTCTCCCTCCGGATGAAATTCTGTGATAAAGATCTCTCCCCTCATGACCCTCTCAAATTTAACAACGAACCAAAAGGATTGTATTGCGCTTCCGGGAAAGTGAAATTGCCTCAACTTGAAGCACCACCAGAGCCTCTGCACTCTCTATTGATATTTGTAAGAAATCAATATTAAAACTATTTCTATTAAATCTATATATATAAAAGAATACTGTATATGTATACTGTGTATAGCAATCTATCTATCTATATATATAAAAGAAAGTCGTGTTTTATGTTACACCACTTATAAATCAAGAACGGAAGGAATGGGAAAAAATTGTTAAAAATAGTTATATATGAAATATAGTTTAGTTTAAAATAAGAAAATAAATATCAGAGAAGTCGAGAAGTGTTTATAATAACACATTATTATTATATAAAATTAATTGTTGAAAGATTAATTTGGAATTAATTGATGACCCTCTTCAGTGCTTTCGCCACCCTGGAGTACAACGGCTATGGGCCAATTGAAGAAAGTGAACCGGTAATTGTTTTATTCAGTTAAATAAATGGTAAAAAAATAAAAAATATATATTAAAAAAAGAGCTTAGGGGGTGTCTTAAACGTCGGAGATTGAAAAGTCCAAAAGAAGTCTTTTATTTTTAATAAAATGTAAAATTAAAAAATCAACGAATTAAAATGGAAAAAAACGAATTGAAAACTAAACAAAAACAAGATGATGATGGGCAAGCTGGACAAAATGAAGAACAAAATGAGGCGACGAAGGTCCCGAAGATGAAAAATAAAAAAATTATAAAATATTTAATAAAATGAATAAAAAGAAAATAAATTAAAAAAAGATAAATAAATAATTAGTGGCCATATTAAGTGCGTTTGGAACTCTTGAATTTAACGGCTATTTTATTTCGTTAGATATATGGTTAAAAGAGAAGGAGGTGTCTCAAACGTTGGAGATCAACAAAACGAATCATCTCCAACCACCGCAGCAACGAACGATATAACTTATTTAACTCATTGATCCAAAATAAAACTTATTTGTGATATAACGCCTCTCAAAAGTAACCATATTGTTTTTTTAATTATTTTCTCAACTTACTCACTGGGAAAATCAATGCTCGCTTATCAGAAATTGCAATTATAAATGCGAACTATGACGCGATTCTGCTACGCTGGAAGACTCTCTCTATAGATTGGTCTTTTACGACGCAATTGTGTATATGGGGGGAGGGTTATATTGAAATTATTTATTTGTATCTTGATCATAAAACTAATTTTCGATTTCTCCATTTTGTCATTCCACTGGAGTCTCCAGCAGTGGGCCTATCCTTTGACTTGGCTTCTCCATAGGTCAGTCCTCAATCTCGCCCAGATAGAAGGTTTTATCGCTGGATCCAGACAAAATTAAAGGTTCTTTCGGACTGAAATCCACATCGTTTACACTGCCATTATGTCCTGGCAGCTTGTATAGAATGCGCCTCGTGTTGACATCCCAAATGTAAACATGCCGATCGGCCGAACCGCAGGATATTTTGTCGCTTCCCGGTGACCAAGCGCAGCGAAGCAGATTCTTCTCAAAGTTGTGCTGATGGCCCTGGAATACCTTTACACACCGCTCGCCAGGAGAATAGGGCCTCACGTCCTCACGGCCTCACACTCTCAGCGTGTTGTCCATAGCATTGGTAAGGACGAAATCACCTTCCGGCGACAGCGCCATGCCGGTAACAGTATCTGCATGTCCTCTCAAAGTATGCAGAACCGCCTGCTTTCGAATATCCCAAATTTTCAGTTCATTATCGATGCCTCCGGTGATTACTTGTGTCACCAAAACAAACTGCAGTCACCTGGAAGGGAGACTCCAGGGTATGGACGGCGTGTTTCTTCCTCGCATCCCAGATCTTTATGGTCCGATCATCACTGCCTGAGCACAGCTGCTGTTGGCCTCGTCGCGATCCCTGCACACTGTTCACAAAGTTCCAGTGACCCTTAAAGCGTCGCTGCCGTTGACCCGTAACAATGTCCCAAATGGCTAGAGTTTTGTCCGTCGAGCAGGAGAATATATATGCGAACCATACGGCGTAAAATGGGCTTCCATTACAGCGCCACTGTGTCCGGATAGAGCCATTATATTCTCACAGTCACCGTAAACCTGCCAGATGTTTGCAAAACAATAATAATGAATGAAAAGAATATACAAAACTGACTCAAAATTTCACTCACGAATCTGCCTATCAAACCCGGAGGATAGCAGCATCTCTCCCTCCGGATGAAATTCTGTGATAAAGATCTCTCCCTCATGACCCTCTCAAATTTAACAACGAACCAAAAGGATTGTGTTGCGCTTCCGGGAAAGTGAAATTGCCTCAACTTGAAGCACCACCAGAGCCTCTGCACTCTCTATTGATATTTGTAAGAAATCAATATTAAAACTATTTCTATTAAATCTATATATATAAAAGAATACTGTATATGTATACTGTATATAGCAATCTATCTATCTATATATATAAAAGAAAGTCGTGTTTTATGTTACACCACTTATAAATCAAGAACGGAAGGAAGATTTGAGAAAAAATTGTTAAAAAGTAGGTTAGAGCCATGAGAAGACATAGGTTAGTTTAAAATAAGAAAATAAATATCAGAGAAGTCGAGAAGTGTTTATAATAACACATTATTATTATATAAAATTAATTGTTGAAAGATTAATTTGGAATTAATTGATGACCCTCTTCAGTGCTTCCAATACAACGGCTATGGGCCAATTGAAGAAAGTGAACCGGTAATTGTTTTATTCAGTTAAATAAAGGTAAAAATTTAAAAATATATATTAAAAAAAGAGCAGGGGGTGTCTTAAACGTCGGAGATTGAAAAGTCCAAAGTCTTTTATTTTTAACAAAATGTAAAATTAAAAATCAACGAATTAAAAAAAAAAAAACAAACAAAAACAAAAAAAAAAGATGATGATGGGCAAGCTGGACAAAATGAAGAACAAAATGAGGCGACGAAGGTCCGAAGATGAAAAATAAAAAATTATAAAATATTTAATAAAATGAATAAAAAGAAAATAAATTAAAAAAAGATAAATAAATAATTAGTGGCCATATTAAGTGCGTTTGGAACTCTTGAATTTAACGGCTATTTTATTTCGTTAGATATATGGTTAAAAGAGAAGGAGGTGTCTCAAACGTTGGAGATCAACCAAACGATTATCATCTCCAACCACCGCAGCAATCGAACGATTAAAACTATTTCTATTAACTCTATTGATCCAAAATAAAACTGTTATGTTGCTGATATAACGCCTCTCAAAAGTAACCATATTGTTTTTTTTAATTATTTTCTCAACTTACTTACTCAAATCAATGCTCGCTTATCAGAAATTGCAATTATAAATGCGAACTATGACGCGATTCTGCTACGCTGGAAGACTCTTCATAGATTGGTCTTTTACGACGCAATTGTGTATATGGGGGAGGGTTATATTAAAATTATTTATTTGTATCTTGATCATAAAACTAATTTTCGATTTCTCCATTTTGTCATTCCACTGGAGTCTCCAGCAGTGGGCCTATCCTTTGACTTGGCTTCTCCATAGGTCAGTCCTCAATCTCGCCCAGATACAAGGTTTTATCGCTGGATCCAGACAAAATTAAAGGTTCTTTCGGACTGAAATCCACATCGTTTACATTATGTCCTGGCAGCTTGTATAGAATGCGCCTCGTGTTGACATCCCAAATGTAAACATGCCGATCGGCCGAACCGCAGGATATTTTGTCGCTTCCCGTGACCAAGCGCAGAGAAGCAGATTCTTCTCAAAGTTGTGCTGATGGCCCTGGAATACCTTTACACACCGCTCGCCAGGAGCATAGGGCCTCACGTCCCACACTCTCAGCGTGTTGTCCATAGCATTGGTAAGGACGAAATCACCTTCAAAAGTAACCATAACCATAAAAGTAACAGTATCTGCATGTCCTCTCAAAGTATGCAGAACCGCCTGCTTTCGAATATCCCAAATTTTCAGTTCACTTATCGATGCCTCCGGTGATTACTTGTTCCGGTGTCACCAAAACAAACTGCAGTCACCTGGAAGGGATCCATGGTAGGACGGCGTGTTTCTTCCTCGCATCCCAGATCTTTATGGTCCGATCATCACTGCCTGAGCCAGCAGCGTTGGCCTCGTCGCGATCCCTGCACTCTGTTCACAAAGTTTCCGTGACCCTTGAAGCGTCGCTGCCGTTGACCCGTAACAATGTCCCAAATGGCTAGAGTTTTGTCCGTCGAGAAGGAAAAAATATATATAAACCAAACAGCTTAAAATTTTTCTTTCATTTCCCCCCCCCTTTTTCCGGATAGAGCCATTTTTTTTCACACTCCCTCAAAACCCCCCAGATTTTTTTAAAAAAAAAAAATATAAAGAAAAAGAATATACAAAACTGACTCAAAATGTCACTCACAAATCTGCCTATCAAAGGGATAGCAGCATCTCTCCCTCCGGATGAAATTCTGGGTAAAGATCCCCCCACCCTCTCAAATTTAACAACGAACCAAAAGGATTGTGTTGCTTCCGGGAAAGTGAACTTAAAAAAGCCTCAACTTGAAGCACCACCAGAGCCTCTGCACTCTCTATTGATATTTGTAAGAAATCAATATTAAAACTATTTCTATTAAATCTATATATATAAAAGAATACTGTATATGTATACTGTATATAGCAACTGTATATGAAAAGAAAGTCGTGTTTTATGTTACACCACTTATAAATCAAGAAGGAAGAACAGATTTGAGTGAGAAGCTGGTAGGAGGTCGCCTTCAAGTTAGGAGAAGGACAATTTCACTTTCCGTCGGAAGCCGTCAACACAATCCTTTTGGTTCCTGGCCCATTTTTTATTTGAGGCAGACAGCTAAGAAGATTTTGACAAACTTCAAAATGTCATTTAGACATTATAGTTCGTATGTCTGCCTAAATAAAAAGTATGGGCCAGGGAAGCTTCGAACGGGACAAAAAGTATCCTATGTCCTTCTCCTGGCTCTAAGCTACCTCCCTACCAATTTTCACTCAAATCTGTTCTTCCGTTCTTGATTTATAAGTGGTGTAACATATAACACGACTTTCTTTATATCTTTTATATATATAGATTATAAGTGGTGTAACATATAACACGACTTTCTTTTATATATATAGAAGATAGATAGATTAATTAAACATCCGAATCAAATCGATTGCTGCAGAACGCGACTGCCTAACTCTCAATCGTGTTCGCTCAAGCCTAGCTGCTGAAATTTTGACATTTGACATTTTCATTTGACATTTTCTTGTGCATCTTTCGATTGTGATTCACGTAACTGCGCCATGCTTACACGCGCCTTTTCATTACCTTTATACATCTAGATAAATGTATAAATACATAATATCGTACATAAAAATATGATACGTTACGCTCACAGCCTACTTACTTTTATTCATTACTATAAGTGGAGTATAGTTCGGTGGAGTATAATTCGCGCTGTCGAACGGGACAAAAAGTATCCTATGTCCTTCTCATGGCTCTAAGCTACCTCCCTACCAATTTTCACTCAAATCTGTTCTTCCGTTCTTGATTTATAAGTGGTGTAACATATAACACGACTTTCTTTTATATATATAGAAATTACTTACAAATTCTTCAAGACTTGCAGTGTCTGCTTCATGAACATCATGCGTTGGTCAGGTTGTTTAAGAGTGCTTTAGAGCGCATGCCAAATGATGACTATAAAGTTGTCATCAAAGCAGATAAACGACCATCTGGAGCACACGAACGCACATTTAATGCTCCAACAGTAGACGAAGTTGCCATCCTGATTCTTGGTGAACAATTTGAAAAACGCGATATTGTGCTTACACGTGGCGATACTGGGCAACTGCAACAAATATCGGAAACTCATCGATCATATGACGCATTGCAATACCCACTGATGTTTTGGCAAGGAGAAGATGGATATTATTTTAATTGTTTAGGTGAGGGGCCGTTGTGCCGCTCAGCTGAAAAAGAAGAGCGCACCCGCGCTGAAGAGCGCATCCACACTCGCCCCTCTGTGCCCTCTCTCTCGCTCGTTGGTTGTCGTCGATCGTCTCTTTCTGTACTAGTTTTTAAGTCAGTTATCTCATGTAAGCAGCCCAATAAAGCTGACCGCGTTATACCATCCGAATCTTTTGCGGCAGCCACGCCCCCTACAAACAATGGTCCTTCGAGCCGGATGTTTACTGGATTTTCTTCTGCCAGCAGTTCTCGGCATTGTTCCGCCAAAAGATAAGTACATTTTTCCGTCCCCATCTCTCTGCCGGTCTTCAGCAGTGATCCGAACATTAAATTTCGTTCACACTGCTGCAAGATTGTTTTCCCTCCGTGTCAACTCCAAGTCCGAGTTTTCCGACACAACGGCAGGTTGAGATTTTCTAATAATCTGACATAATCTTAAAATTCGGCAAATTTTTCTATCCGTCTCCGTTTTGTGTGCTGCCCATATTCCTCGCCGTTTTCGGCCTCTCCGTTATTCATTCGCTTGCCAACGGTCGAGGCATATGTGCATCCGCATACATAAATACGCACATACATATTTTTTTTGATGGAATTAATCCGCGAAAAATTCGCAAGTGAACAGTGAAATTGTGTGGTGACAAAAAGAAGGCATAATTAATATTGGCCACCGGTGTGAATTAGTTCCGGAATTTCCAAATTCACCGAACAGTCCGCCGCTGTCGTAATATTTGTTTTTATCTTCCTCAATCAGTGTCATTTTTTACACCACATAACTTTTCTGTTCCCCCAATTATACAGTCCACTTATCAAAGCTCCACTGTGCCAACATATCCCCACATGCCCTTACAAATATCCGTACCTGCATGCATGTCCATATATTGTCTGCCTTCAATTCCAGGAAATATATAACCGATAAAATTTAACATATACAGTCCACTTATCGAAGCTCTACTGTACCATCATATGCCCCACATGCCCTTGCCCTAATTGCATGCATGTCCATATAATTTCCAAATATTTTCTGCCTCCAATTTCAGGAAATATATAGCCGCGAAAATTAAAAAAAAAAATTTTACATTTTCTAAAACCAACAATTATAAACCGCCATTTCACTACAAATCCGTGATTTTGTCGCTTAAATTCTCGACCTAGCCGTGTTGTGTTTTTCGGTTCTGCTATTTTTTAATTATTATTATATTATTATATTATATTATTTTTCTTTGAGGTACGTACAGGGTGCCGACGGCATAACCGGCTGCATAACAAAATAGATTAAAAAATCAATTAATTATAAATTTATGTATTTATAATTATAACTACGAAAATTTATGTAATTCTTATTTTCCGTTCGAGCAAAGGGCCAGGGTTTTTAATTCACCTTTCCGGGCACTCAACAATTAAAATTATTTCAAAAAAATTAATAATCGAAAATTATTAATAATTTAATTATCAACCTTCTGTTCGAATAGAGCCGCGGTTTCACTTCCACCTTTTCGGCTTCGGGATAACCAAATCCAATTAATTAAAGATTTAGGTTTCAAATCCACCCTTCCATAATAATTAAATCCGACAATTAGCCAAAAATTAATTATTATTGATTATTTATTTTTTTTGTGTTTAATAAAAGCCAAGGTCAAGTCCACCGTTCCGACTCCGCAAGTTCGACGAGAGTTAAGGATTCAATATCTACGTAGGAACCACACTTGTATACATATACATATATACATTTATAATTCGTCATCAATTCTTTTTTCGAACGAGCACGAATTTTTCCATTTTCCGTGCCTCCAACGCTGCTTCTACTCCGCATCAGGCAACATCCGCCTACAATCTGAGCAAACCTCGTCTCCTTTTGGGTTTTTCTGGTGCCTGAAGTTTTTTTTCCCCATTCGAATTGTGCCGCTCACGACTTTCCTTTCAACATCGGCGCCACTAGTTCGCACTTGCTCCTTGTAACTGCATTTCATCCGCGATCTCACCGTTCTCATCACATTAGTGCGACCGCCCACCACTTCGTACGGGGCACCTGTTGCGCAAGTCAGTCGACAAGCGCTGACCAGCTAATTGGATTCTGAGAATGCCTACGGGAGACAACAAAAAGCCGCGTTCGATCCCAGCCATCCGTTTGGACAGATCTCAATCCGCATCTCCGCGGACGCCTCTATTGAAGCCTAAGGCTACCAGTGCCAGTCCAAGGGCAAGGAGTGACGAATCCGTCAATACAATCCCCGGTCCTTCACAGAGGCAGACTTGCTCCGTTGCAAAAATGGCTCCAAGTGCGGTCGAAGTGGCGTTGAAAAAGTTCATCGCCACAACAGATCGAATTAGCCAATTTGAGGCTAACATAAATACTCCAGGTGCCCCAGAAACGGAAATAGGCTCCCAATACATGGGCGAAGTTCATCGGGACCACATTCGGGCACTATGGGAGAAGGTGGAGAAGAGCTATGAGAGCTGCTCCGATTTGCTAGCCGTGTCCGACGACAATGCGGCCGCCTCGACAGTGCTGGAAGCGAAGTACAGCTACTGTTACTCCGTCTATTCGAGATGTATTGCCCAGCTTCGGGAGAAAATTGCTTCCCAATCCACTCAGGCTCCCGTCAATGTCCACACGCCCGCGCCTACAGGCTGCCGGTTACCTCCGGTGGATACCGAGATCTTCTCGGGTGATTATCTTCGGTGGCCCACCTTCAGAGACTTGTTTACGGCCATTTACATCCAAAACTCGCGGCTCACCCCGGTAGAGAAGTTGTTCCACTTATTGTCCAAAACAAGTGGTGACGCCCACGCCATTGTTTCTAATGCTCCGCTTACCCATGAGGGGTTTGTCGCCGCATGGCAAAGCCTCACAGACCGCTTTGAGAACCGGCGGCTATTGGTCAACAGCCAGTTGAAGATCCTTTTCAACAACCAGGCTATTTCTCAAGAGTCCGGGGTCGCGCTGAAGGAGCTGCAAGCTACCATTCAGAGTTGTTTGACAGCCCTAGAAATGTCCTCCGTTAATGTTGAGGCTTGGGACTGTCTCCTTGTATTTATGATTTCGTCAAAGCTCCCCAAGGTCACACTTTCTATGTGAGAGCAATCCGTACATAATAAGGCCGAGATTCCAACATGGAAGGAATTAAATAACTTCCTGACAGAGTGCCATCGCACTCTGGAGGCCATCGACGACGTCAGGCCTAGTGGCTCCGTGCAATTTCCGCCAAGGTCGGGACTTCCTACTGCCCCTGCTCGGAGGCTCACTTCATACGAGACTCGAGTGGTTCCGGGCCAAAAGGGCTGCGATCTCTGTTCGAGGGAGGACCACCCCATTCGCTTATGTCCGCGTTTCCTAGAAATGGATGTAAATGGGCGCTCTGACTACATAAGGAGGAAGCAATTATGTTTAAACTGTTTTGCCCGAGGGCACCAGCAGCGAGACTGCACGAGCGCCCATACCTGCTCCACATGCCATAGCAGACACCACACCCTCTTGCACCGCGGCAATCCATTCGCAACCGCTCCAATTCCGCCTACGCAGCTTACCGCTCCAAGTCCGCCTACGTCAACAAACGGCTCCGAGGTTCAGTCGAATGTGCAGGTGTGTTTCGCTTCCGGGTCAGGAGCCGTCCTACTGGGCACGGCCCTTATCAACGTGTGCCATTTGGGGTGCACCGTCCAAGCACGAGCACTGATAGACTCAGGCTCCGAAGCGACGTTCATAACGGAACGACTGTTCAACCTCGTCAAGCCTCCCTTCAAGACGATTCAAGCCCAAGTTTCCGGCCTTAATCAAACCATTTCCGCGCAGTCTACTAAATTGTGCCATTTCTCTATACGGTCGCCGTCAAGACCCGGGCTACAATTAGAGATTTGTGCGGCTTACGTTCTTCCGCAGTTGGCAGGAAATCTGCCATCATATCCGATTTCGCGAGATCGTCTCAATATTACCCTGGCGGACCCCAACTTCTTTGAGAACTCCCAAGTCGATGTGTTATTAGGAGCTGACATTCTTCCGTCCATTCTCCTCGGTAATTCCAAGGCTAACATCTGCGGGTCGCTTCTCGGTCAGGAGACCATTTTCGGATGGGTGCTGACAGGCCCATTATCTCCAGCCAACCCCCGCAGCGTGTCTGTTTTTTCCGCACGAGTTGCCCGCAGCCTCGGTGACTCACTGGTTCAGGGCTTCGATTCAGGATGCGAGCATAATTCTGTTACGACTCCTTCTTCGATTTACACATCGCATCACGCTGCCCGGTGGCAATCAGCGGATGATCCGACTGATCCGGGCCTAATTCTAGATTCCAAGGTCATATTCAGCACGATCTCGCCACGCCCCGTCACTGGAGAGCAGATGTACTCGAGGTACACTATCCTACCGATGCCGAGTCTGCAATGGGATCCATCCGTTGAAGAAGTGTCGGCGCTTCCTACGCCTTAGTGCCGAGGAGCGGCTTCGAGCGGTTCTCGTGAACCGCTATTGCTCGAGCTGCCTGGCCCACGAGCACTCCGACGGATCCTGTCGGCGTGGGGACGGCTGTAAGACGTGTGGTCAGGATCACCACACGCTGCTGCACCCCGGGACCAAGGAGCACCGGTCACCGCCCACGGGAGACAGTACACGGGGTGTCTCGCTCTCTCGTCGGCCGTCATCCGCAAACTCCCGGCGCGGTTCGGGTGCTTCTTGCCCTGCGTCCGCCGTTTTCCGGCACTCACAAGCCGATCCACGGCCATCGACTTCCCGGCGCTCGTCGGCAACTCCTCGGCATTCTTCCGCCACTGGCTGGCAGTCGTCAAGCGCTCCACTGCTTTCGTCCGCCACTCATCGGGTGCCGTCCACCGCTCTTCCGCCCGCGTCATCCGCACCTAGGCACCTTTCCGCCTCTCCTCGAGGGCCCCCGCAGGACGCGCTCGCTGCGCCCACCCTATCGTCGCTGCTGAGACGGAACAGCGTCAACATCGGGACCCGGATTTTCGACACGGGGGGCTTCATCGACCGTGTACGCCCTCTAGCTGCAGTGACGCATAGCTAGCGACGAGGGTTAGCTCAATGAATTATTATGCATATCGTTTGATGATTCGTCAAAATGCTGACAACTATTTGCTGCGGTTTCGTCGATTGTTTCAGCAGTATTGCGTTGACATGTATGTAAAAATAGGAACGGAACGTTTAACATTTATTATGTTGAACCAAGCCAAACTGCGTTCTGAGGAGTACATCCATTTACGTGATGCAGTTAGTACTGAAGGAAATGCAGCTAATATTGGTCGATTAATTATTCTGCCGGGGACGTACATTGATAGCCCACGTCATATGCATGAATATGCACAAGATGCAATGACATATGTTCGTCATTACGGCCGGCCAGATCGCTTTATTACTTTTACCTATTACTTTTTCAATTGCTGCTTCCCGGACAAACATCAAATGATAGACACGACATCACAGCACGTATATTCAGGCAAAAAATTCGGTCCCTGATGAACTTTATTGTTAAACAACGCGTCTTTGGAGATACTCGATGCTGGATGTATTCAATCGAATGGCAAAAGCGAGGCCTGCCGCACGCACACATTCTTATTTGGTTAGTGGAAAGATTTCAGCCTGACCAAATAGATGATATCATATGTGCCGAGATTCCTGATCATGATGTCGATCCAGACCTACATGATGTTGTTGGTGCCATCAACCCCCAATCACCTTGCATGGTCCATGGAAAGTGCTCTAAACGATATGCATGGAAATTAACGGCGGAGAGTGTCACTGGCAACGATGGGTATCCGCTGTATCGGCGTCGATCACCAGATGACAACGGTCGAACTGTCACAACGAAAGTGAAAAGAATGGATTTCGTTGTCGACAACAGTTGGATTGTTCCATATTCGCCACTTATTTCTAAATCTACTTATTTTCCTAAGACACATTGCAACGTTGAATACTGCAATTCAGTGAAGTCCATAAAATATATTTGCAAATATGTCACGAAATTGCAATCCTCGAATACCAACGATGAAATTTCACGCTATCAAGTTGGTCGTTATGTGAACTGTAATGAAGCGATTTGGCGTATATTCGGATTTCCCATTCACGAACGTCATCCTACTGTTACACAGTTGGCGGTGCATCTAGAGAATGGGTGCTTCGAATGCTATGCAACGTGCTGAAACACCTCCAGCAACTACATTGACCAGTTTTTTTGCAATCTGCCAAAGCGATCAGTTTGCACGAACTTTGCTTTACTCAGAGATGCCACGTTATTATACTTGGAATGCTTCATCCAAGAATTTTCAAAGACGGAAGCAAGGTGATGCGGTTTCTGGGTATCAGTCTTGCTCTTGGTCGTATGTATACAGTTCATCCAAAGAATGATGAATGTTTCTATTTGCGGTTGTTGCTGGTAAATGTGCGTGGGACAACTTCATTTGAGACACTACGAACTGTTAATGGTGTAATATTCCCAACATATCGTGCTGCATGTGAAGAATTGAACTTATTAGAAAACGATACCCATTGGGATACGACAATCGCTGAAGCCATTATCTCTGCATCTCCAAGTCAGATACGCACATTATTCGCTATCATAATTTCGACATGTTTTCCATCAAACCCATGTAACCTGTGGCACAAATACAAGGATAGTATGTCAGAAGATATTTTACATCAAAGACGTGTCAGTTCCAGAAATCACGATATTGAGATGAATGAGGAGATACATAATCGTGCTTTACTCTTGATCGAAGATATGTGTTACCTCATGTGCGGTAATTTATTAATCAGGTTAGGAATGCCAGCGCCAAATCGTGAAATGAATGACGCACGGAAGGAACGTGAATATGATCACCAGGAATTAGATTTAGTAGTTCAAAGGAATGTACCCCTGTTGAATTACCAACAAAAGGAAGTTTATGATACTTTAATGAAGGCAATCGCTGATGAAAATGGTGGTTTATATTTCCTAGATGCCCCTGGTGGAACTGGCAAGACGTTCCTTATGTCATTAGTTTTAGCAACTGTTTAATAAAATATAAAATTAAAAAATTAATGAATAAAAATGAAAAAAACGAATTGAAAACTAAAAAAAAAAAAGGTGATGAAGGGCAAGATGAACAAGATGAGGTCCCAAAGAAGATCCCGAAGATAAAAAATAAAAAAATTATAAAATATATAAGAAAATAAATAAAAAGAAAATAAAATAAAAAAAAATAAAAAAAAAAAAGATAAAAGTGAAACCGATTGGAAAAAACATTGTTCATTGTTTATAATTTAATTTAAAATAAGAAAATAAATAAATATCAGAGGAAGTCGGGCAGCAAAAAGTTTTTTTTTTTTTTTTTTTTATATAAAAATATTATTGGGAAAAAATTTTTAAAAATAGTTATATATGAAATATAGTTTAATTTAAAATAAAGAAAATAAATAAATACAGAAGCGAGAAGTGTTTATAATAACACATTATTATTATATAAAATTAATTGTTGAAAGATTAATTTGGAATTAATTGATGACCCTCTTGAGTGCTTTCGCCACCCTGGAGTACAACGGCTATGGGCCAATTGAAGAAAGTGAACCGGTAATTGTTTTATTCAGTTAAATAAATGGTAAAAAAAATAAAAAATATATATAAAAAAAGAGCAGGGGGTGTCTTAAACGTCGGAGATTGGAAAAGTCCAAAGTCTTTTATTTTTTTTAATAAAATGTAAAATTAAAAAATCAACGAATTAAAATGGAAAAAAACGAATTGAAAACTAAACAAAAAAAAGATGATGATGGGCAAGCTGGACAAAATGAAGAACAAAATGAGGCGACGAAGGTCCCGAAGATGAAAAATAAAAAAATTATAAAATATATAATAAAATAAATAAAAAGAAAATAAAATAAAAAAAAAGATAAATAAATAATTAATGGCCATATTAAGTGCGTTTGGAACCCTTGAATTTAACGGCTATTTTATTTCGTTAGATATATGGTTAAAAGAGAAGGAGGTGTCTCAAACGTTGGAGATTGGAATAGACCACAGTGTTTCATTATTTTTGATAAAATGTAAAATTAAAAAATCAACGAATTAAAATGGAAAAAACGAATTTAAAAATAAAAAAAAAAAAGATGATGTTGGGCAAGCTCGACAAAATGAAGAACAAAATGAGGAGACCAAGGTCCCGAAGATGTAAAATAAAAAAATTATAAAATATGTAATAAAATAAATAAAAAGCAAAAAAGGATAAATAAGAGAAGGGGGTGTTTTAAACGTTGGAGATTGGAAAAGACCACAGTCATTTATCATTTTTAATAAAATGTAAAATAAAAAATGGAATAAAATAAAAATAAATATTTGTATAAGATCCATATCATCGTCGAGATCATCGTCTCCAGATCACCCATATGGTTGAAAAATAAAAAAAAATTAAATATAGACGAAAATAAATGAAAATCAGAAGGCCGTTGATTCGACAATGAAATGTTCATCGTTAATTGTTTAATTTAAAATGAGAAAATAAATAAATATCAGAAAGTCGAAAAAAATAAAAAAAAAGAATACAAAAATAAAAAGTTGTGGCCCTTGAGCGGCTGAGCTCCGACTGATGAAAAGAAATGCTTGTGCCCTTATATACCCCACATTTTGGCCAGAAAATCGAATGCAAAGCCTTCTTGGTTTGGAATAAACTTGAAAACGATTAAAAATTGGGCGCGAAAGGCGATAACAATAACCGATAACAACGGAAAACCAACCTATTATGTCTAAAAGCAGGTTGGCATCGCTGGCGACACGCAGGCGTTAGTACCTTTCCGCATGTTTTGTTTTGTTTCTGACACGACACACGATAAATAAGAAAATTATTATTTTTAAGAAAAAGTTGTGAAAAACTACTTTAGCCATGAGTAGTTTAAAGTCCGATTTGGATGAATATTTATTGCTGCAGAGTGATCACAAGAGCTTCAATGTGAAGCTGCCACAGTTGAAGGTCCCAAGTCTGGGACTATTTTCCAAAAACACGGAGCCGGAGGCCAATAGCTGGCTAAAGGACACCCAGGACTCCTGTTGTCCCAAACTGGTAGGATTACATTGAGTCCTAAACCCTAAATAATTTATTTATAATCCATTTTCGTTTATATTTCAGTCGCGACTGCAGAGAATTGTGGGTTTTGTGGCCTGTTTGGGAATGGGAGGACTCTGCATATCCCTATCGACTCTATACATTCCCGTTCATATCTTGAAAGCCCGAAAGTTTGCCTTGCTCTACACCCTGGGCAGTCTCTTCTTTATGCTAAGCTTTTGCTTTTTGTCCAGATTCGGAGCCTTTCTGACAGATGTTCTCAAAGCCGAGACTCCTGACTTCCATATCGTACAGTTCCTGCCTGTTGTTAACCCTGTATTGTGCCTTGGTGGCCAAAAGCACCGCATTCACAGTTCTGTTTGCTGTGGCGCAAATAATAGCATTACTGTTTATGGTACTGGGTATGGTTCCGGGTGGAGCTACGGGTCTCAAGTTCTTTGGGCAATTGTTCAAGACCAGCGTTTCGGCCTCGACAAGGGCGCTGCCAGTATAAGCCACGAAGAGCAATAAAACAAAACGAATCATCTCCAACCACCGCAGCAACGAACGATATAACTTATTTAACTCATTGATCCAAAATAAAACCTGTTTGTGATATAACGCCTCTCAAAAGTAACCATATTGTTTTTTTTAATTATTTTCTCAACTTACTCATTGGGAAAATCAATGCTCGCTTATCAGAAATTGCAATTATAAATGCGAACTATGACGCGATTCTGCTACGCTGGAAGACTCTCTTTATAGATTGGTCTTTTACGACGCAATTGTGTATATGGGGGGAGGGTTATATTAAAATTATTTATTTGTATCTTGATCATAAAACTAATCTTCGATTTCTCCATTTTGTCATTCCACTGGAGTCTCCAGCAGTGGGCCTATCCTTTGACTTGGCTTCTCCATAGGTCAGTCCTCAATCTCGCCCAGATACAAGGTTTTATCGCTGGATCCAGACAAAATTAAAGGTTCTTTCGGACTGAAATCCACATCGTTTACACTGCCATTATGTCCTGGCAGCTTGTATAGAATGCGCCTCGTGTTGACATCCCAAATGTAGACATGCCGATCGGCCGAACCGCAGGATATTTTGTCGCTTCCCGGTGACCAAGCGCAGCGAAGCAGATTCTTCTCAAAGTTGTGCTGATGGCCCTGGAATACCTTTACACACCGCTCGCCAGGAGCATAGGGCCTCACGTCCCACACTCTCAGCGTGTTGTCCAAGCATTGGTAAGGACGAAATCACCTTCCGGCGACAGCGCCATGCCGGTAACAGTATCTGCCATATGTCCTCTGAAAGTATGCAGAACGCGCCTGCTTTCGAATATCCCAAATTTTCAGTTCATTATCGATGCCTAACCGGTGATTACTTGTTCGTTTCCCGGTGTCACCAAAACAAACTGCAGTCACCTGGAAGGAGACTTCAGGGTATGGACGGCTGTTTCTTCCTCGCATCCCAGATCTTTATGGTCCGATCATCACTGCCTGGGCACAGCAGCTGTTGGCCTCGTCGCGATCCCTGCCATACTGTTCACAAAGTTCCCGTGACCCTTGAATCGAATGCTGCCTTGACCCGTAGACAATGTCCCAAATGGCTAGAGTTTTGTCCGATCGAGCAGGAATATATACGCGACACCATACGGCGTAAAATGGGCTTCCATTACAGCGCCACTGTGTCCGGATAGAGCCATTATATTCTCACAGTCACCGTAAACCTGCCAGATGTCTGCAAAACAATAATAATGAATGAAAAGAATATACAAAACTGACTCAAAATTTCACTCACGAATCTGCCTATCAAACCCGGAGGATAGCAGCATCTCTCCCTCCGGATGAAATTCTGTGGTAAAGATCTCTCCCTCATGACCCTCTCAAATTTAACAACGAACCAAAAGGATTGTGTTGCGCTTCCGGGAAAGTGAAATTGCCTCAACTTGAAGCACCACCAGAGCCTCTGCACTCTCTATTGATATTTGTAAGAAATCAATATTAAAACTATTTCTATTAAATCTATATATATAAAAAGAATATGTATATAAAAAAAAAAAAAAAAAAGGATACTGCCTCGAAATATATCCACCGAATATAACTTATAGTTATATATAAAAAGAAAGTCGTGTTTTATGTTACACCACTTATAAATCAAGAACGGAAGAACAGATTTGAGTGAAAATTGGTAGGGAGGTAGCTTAGAGCCATGAGAAGGACATAGGATACTTTTTGTCCCGTTCGACAGCGTTCCTCCCTGGCCCATACTTTTTATTTAGGCAGACAGCTAAGAAGAAAATGTCAAATGAAAATGTCAAATGTCAAAATGTCAGTTAGAAACGAAGTCAAATTCAAAGTCAGGCTCTCAAATTCAACAACGAACCAAAAGGATTGTGTTGCGCTTCCGGGAAAGTGAAATTGCCTCAACTTGAAGCACCACCAGAGCCTCTGCACTCTATTGATATTTGTAAGAAATCAATATTAAAACTATTTCTATTAAATCTATATATATAAAAGAATACTGTATATGTATACTGTATATAGCAATCTATCTATATATATAAAAGAAAGTCGTGTTTTATGTTACACCACTTATAAATCAAGAACGGAAGAACAGATTTGAGTGAAAATTGGTAGGGAGGTAGCTTAGAGCCATGAGAAGGACATAGGATACTTTTTGTCCCGTTCGACAGCGTTCCTCCCTGGCCCATACTTTTTTATTTAGGCAGACAGCTAAGAAGAAAATGTCAAATGAAAATGTCAAATGTCAAAATGTCAGTTAGAAACGAAGTCAAATTCAAAGTCAGGCTCTCAAATTCAACAACGAACCAAAAGGATTGTGTTGCGCTTCCGGGAAAGTGAAATTGCCTCAACTTGAAGCACCACCAGAGCCTCTGCACTTTATTGATATTTGTAAGAAATCAATATTAAAACTATTTCTATTAAATCTATATATATAAAAGAATACTGTATATGTATACTGTATATAGCAACCTATATATAAAAAGAAAGTCGTGTTTTATGTTACACCACTTATAAATCAAGAACGGAAGAACAGATTTGAGTGAAAATTGGTAGGGAGGTAGCTTAGAGCCAGGAGAAGGACATAGGATACTTTTTGTCCCGTTCGACAGCGAGAATTATACTCCACCGAACTATACTCCACTTATTTACTGAATAAAAGTAAGTAAGCTGTGAAAGTAACGTATCATATTTTTATGTACGATATTATGTATTGTATACATTTGTCTAAAAGTATAATAGGTAACTAATGTAAGCCTGGCGCTAAGCTACCTGCCTACCAATTCACAATCGAAATATGCTGTTCTTCCGTTCTGGATTTCTAAGTGGTGTAACATATAACACGACTTTCTTTTATATATATAGATAGATATCTATAAATCAGGGGTAAGCACCCCAATTCATTGATATGATTTTACCGCATTAGATGTTAGTAACGTATAGCAGAAAGTAAGGCTTTGAGCATGACGTTTCACACATTTATACTATGTGTGCGGCAGAGCTTGGGCAGATGAAATTTCCTATGCCTTCCGAGATAGGACGCCGCTTGCCGACTTTTCCTTAGCTTTATACATTAGATAAATGTATAAATACATAATATCGTACATAAAAATATGATACGTTGATACGCTCACAGCCTACTTACTTTTATTCATTACTATAAGTGGAGTATAGTTCGGTGGAGTATAATTCGCGCTGTCGAACGGGACAAAAAGTATCCTATGTCCTTCTCATGGCTCTAAGCTACCTCCCTACCAATTTTCACTCAAATCTGTTCTTCCGTTCTTGATTTATAAGTGGTGTAACATATAACACGACTTTCTTTTATATATATAGAAATTACTTACAAATTCTTCAAGACTTGCAGTGTCTGCTTCATGAACATCATGCGTTGGTCAGGTTGTTTAAGAGTGCTTTAGAGCGCATGCCAAATGATGACTATAAAGTTGTCATCAAAGCAGATAAACGACCATCTGGAACACACGAACGCACATTTAATGCTCCAACAGTAGACGAAGTTGCCATCCTGATTCTTGGTGAACAATTTGAAAAACGCGATATTGTGCTTACACGTCGCGATACTGGGCAACTGCAACAAATATCGGAAACTCATCGATCATATGACGCATTGCAATACCCACTGATGTTTTGGCAAGGAGAAGATGGATATTATTTTAATATTAAAATGATAAATCCATTGAATGGTAAAGTAAACTGTATTATTTGCCTTTGAAATGGTTAATTATCAAATTTTTAATTTCAGGTGAAGAAACTACAAAGAAAGTTAGCTCAATGAATTATTATGCATATCGTTTGATGATTCGTCAAAATGCTGACAACTATTTGCTGCGGTTTCGTCGATTGTTTCAGCAGTATTGCGTTGACATGTATGTAAAAATAGAAACGGAACGTTTAACATTTATTATGTTGAACCAAGCCAAACTGCGTTCTGAGGAGTACATCCATTTACGTGATGCAGTTAGTACTGAAGGAAATGCAGCTAATATTGGTCGATTAACTATTCAGCCGGCGACGTACATTGGTAGCCCACGTCATATGCATGAATATGCACAAGATGCAATGACATATGTTCGTCATTACGGCCGGCCAGATCGCTTTATTACTTTTACCTATTACTTTTTCAATTGCTGCTTCCCGGACAAACATCAAATGATAGACACGACATCACAGCACGTATATTCAGGCAAAAAATTCGGTCCCTGATGAACTTTATTGTTAAACAACGCGTCTTTGGAGATACTCGATGCTGGATGTATTCAATCGAATGGCAAAAGCGAGGCCTGCCGCACGCACACATTCTTATTTGGTTAGTGGAAAGAATTCAGCCTGACCAAATAGATGATATCATATGTGCCGAGATTCCTGATCATGAAGTCGATCCAGACCTACATGATGTTGTTACTACTAATATGATTCATGGACCGTGTGGTGCCATCAACCCCCAATCACCTTGCATGGTCCATGGAAAGTGCTCTAAACGATATGCATGGAAATTAACGGCGGAGACTGTCACTGGCAACGATGGGTATCCGCTGTATCGGCGTCGATCACCAGATGACAACGGTCAAACTGTCACAACGAAAGTGAAAAGAATGGATTTCGTTGTCGACAACAGTTGGATTGTTCCATATTCGCCACTTATTTCTAAAACGTTCAAGACACATTGAAACGTTGAATACTGCAATTCAGTTAAGTCCATAAAATATATTTGCAAATATGTCACGAAATTGCAATCCTCGAATACCAACGATGAAATTTCACGCTATCAAGTTGGTCGTTATGTGAACTGTAATGAAGCGATTTGGCGTATATTCGGATTTCCCATTCACGAACGTCATCCTACTGTTACACATTTGGCGGTGCATCTAGAGAATGGTCAACGAGTATATTTCACGGCTTCGAATGCTATGCATCGTGGTGAAACACCTCCAGCAACTATATTGACCAGTTTTTTTGCAATCTGCCAAAGCGATCAGCTTTACTCGGAGATGCCACGTTATTATACTTGGAATGCTTCATCCAAGAATTTTCAAAGACGGAAGCAAGGTGATGCGGTTTCTGGGTATCCAGATGTGCGTTCTACTGAAGCTCTTGGTCGTATGTATACAGTTCATCCAAAGAATGATGAATGTTTCTATTTGCGGTTGTTGCTGGTAAATGTGCGTGGGACAACTTCATTTGAGAGACTACGAACTGTTAATGGTGTAATATTCCCAACATATCGTGCTGCATGTGAAGAATTGAACTTATTAGAAAACGATACCCATTGGGATACGACAATCGCTGAAGCCATTATCTCTGCATCTCCAAGTCAGATACGCACATTATTCGCTATCATAATTTCGACATGTTTTCCATCAAACCCATGTAACCTGTGGCACAAATACAAGGATAGTATGTCAGAAGATATTTTACATCAAAGACGTGTCAGTTCCAGAAATCACGATATTGAGATGAATGAGGAGATACATAATCGTGCTTTACTCTTGATCGAAGATATGTGTTACCTCATGTGCGGTAATTTATTAATCAGGTTAGGAATGCCAGCGCCAAACCGTGAAATGAATGACGCATTTAATCGAGAATTGGAACGGGAACGTGAATATGATTACCAGGAATTAGATTTAGTAGTTCAAAGGAATGTACCCCTGTTGAATTACCAACAAAAGGAAGTTTATGATACTTTAATGAAGGCAATCGCTGATGAAAATGGTGGTTTATATTTCCTGGATGCCCCTGGTGGAACTGGCAAGACATTCCTTATGTCATTAGTTTTAGCAACTGTTTAATAAAATATAAAATTAAAAAACTAATGAATAAAAATGAAAAAAACGAATTGAAAACTAAAAAAAAAATAAGGTGATGAAGGGCAAGATGAACAAGATGAGGTCCCAAAGAAGATCCCGAAGATAAAAAATAAAAAAATTATAAAATATATAAGAAAATAAATAAAAAGAAAATAAAATAAAAAAAGAAATAAAAAAAATAAGATAAAAGTGAAACCGATTGGAAAAAACATTGTTCATTGTTTATAATTTAATTTAAAATAAGAAAATAAATAAATATCAGAGAAGTCGGGCAGCAAAAAGTTTTTTTTTTTTTTTTTTTATATAAAAATATTATTGGGAAAAAATTGTTAAAAATAGTTATATATGAAATATAGTTTAATTTAAAATAAGAAAATAAATAAATATCAGAGAAGTCGAAAAGAAAAAATAAAAATTAAAAAGAATACAAAAAATAAAATAGTTGTGGCTCCTTGGGCCGCTGAGCTCCGACTGCTGAAAAGCAAAAGCTTGTGCCCCTTATATACCCCACATTTTGGCCAGAAAATCGAATGCAAAGCCTTCTTGGTTTGGAATAAACTTGAAAACGATTAAAAATTGGGCGCGAAAGGCGATAACAATAACCGATAACAACGGAAAACCAACCTATTATGTCTAAAAGCAGGTTGGCATCGCTGGCGACACGCAGGCGTTAGTACCTTTCCGCATGTTTTGTGTTGTTTCTGACACGACACACGATAAATAAGAAAATTTTTATTTTTAAGAAAAAGTTGTGAAAAACTACTTTAGCCATGAGTAGTTTAAAGTCCGATTTGGATGAATATTTATTGCTGCAGAGTGATCACAAGAGCTTCAATGTGAAGCTGCCACAGTTGAAGGTCCCAAGTCTGGGACTGTTTTCCAAAAACACGGAGCCGGAGGCCAATAGCTGGCTAAAAGACACCCAGGACTCCTGTTGTCCCAAACTGGTAGGATTACATTGAGTCCTAAACCCTAAATAATTTATTTATAATCCATTTTCGTTTATATTTCAGTCGCGACTGCAGAGAATTGTGGGTTTTGTGGCCTGTTTGGGAATGGGAGGACTCTGCATATCCCTATCGACTCTATACATTCCCGTTCTTATCTTGAAAGCCCGAAAGTTTGCCTTGCTCTACACCCTGGGCAGTCTCTTCTTTATACTAAGCTTTTGCTTTTCGTCCGGATTCGGAGCCTTTCTGCGACAGATGTTCTCAAAGCCGAGACTCCTGACTTCCATATCGTACAGTTCCTGCCTGTTGTTAACCCTGTATTGTGCCTTGGTGGCCAAAAGCACCGCATTCACAGTTCTGTTTGCTGTATGGTTCCTGGTGGAGCTACGGGTCTCAAGTTCTTTGGGCAATTGTTCAAGACCAGCGTTTCGGCCTCGACAAGGGCGCTGCCAGTATAAGCCACGAAGAGCAATAAAACAAAACGAATCATCTCCAACCACCGCAGCAACGAACGATATAACTTATTTAACTCATTGATCCAAAATAAAACCTGTTTGTGATATAACGCCTCTCAAAAGTAACCATTTTGTTTTTTTTAATTATTTTCTCAACTTACTCATTGGGAAAATCAATGCTCGATTATCAGAAATTTCAATTATAAATGCGAACTATGACGCGATTCTGCTACGCTGGAAGACTCTCTTTATAGATTGGTCTTTTAAGACGCAATTGTGTATATGGGGGGAGGGTTATATTAAAATTATTTATTTGTATCTTGATCATAAAACTAATCATCGATTTCTCCATTTTGTCATTCCACTGGAGTCTCCAACAGTGGGCCTATCCTTTGACTTGATTCTCCATAGGTCAGTCCTCAATCTCGCCCAGATACAAGGTTTTATCGCTGGATCCAGACAAAATTAAAGGTTCTTTCGGACTGAAATCCACATCGTTTACACTGCCATTATGTCCTGGCAGCTTGTATAGAATGCGCCTCGTGTTGACATCCCAAATGTAGACATGCCGATCGGCCATATTGTGGCAAGGCAGCCCGGAATACACCCCGCCAGCAAGGGCCTCCCACACTCCAGCGTTGCATGGCGAAATCACCTCCGGCTTCCATTACACGCGCCATTATGTCCGGCAGCGTAAAATGCGCCTCGTTTACACCCAAATAGCTGCATCGGCCACACGCCCGGATAGAGCCATTTTATTCTCACAGTCACCGTAAACCTGCCAGATGTCTGCAAAACAATAATAATGAATGAAAAGAATATACAAAACTGACTCAAAATCTTCACTCACGAATCTGCCTATCAAACCCGGAGGATAGCAGCATCTCTCCCTCCGGATGAAATTCTGTGGTAAAGATCTCTCCCTCATGACCCTCTCAAATTTAACAACGAACCAAAAGGATTGTGTTGTGCTTCCGGGAAAGTGAAATTGCCTCAACTTGAAGCACCACCAGAGCCTCTGCACTCTCTATTGATATGTGTAAGAAATCAATATTAAAACTATTTCTATTAAATCTATATATATAAAAGAATACTATATATGTATACTGTATAGAGCAATCTATCTATATATATAAAAGAAAGTCGTGTTTTATGTTACACCACTTATAAATCAAGAACGGAAGAACAGGTTTGAGGGAAAATTGGTAGGGAGGTAGCTTAGAGCCATGAGAAGGACATAGGATACTTTTTGTCCCGTTCGACAGCGTTCCTCCCTGGCCCACACTTTTTTATTTAGGCAGACAGCTAAGAAGAAAATGTCAAATGAAAATGTCAAATGTCAAAATGTCAGTTAGAAACGAAGTCAAATTCAAAGTCAGGCTCTCAAATTCAACAACGAACCAAAAGGATTTTGTTGCGCTTCCGGGAAAGTGAAATTGCCTCAACTTGAAGCACCACCAGAGCCTCTGCACTCTCTATTGATATTTGTAAGAAATCAATATTAAAACTATTTCTATTAAATCTATATATATAAAAGAATACTGTATATGTATACTGTATATAGCAATCTTCTATATATATAAAAGAAAGTCGTGTTTTATGTTACACCACTTATAAATCAAGAACGGAAGAACAGATTTGAGTGAAAATTGGTAGGGAGGTAGCTTAGAGCCAGGAGAAGGACATAGGATACTTTTTGTCCCGTTCGACAGCGTTCCTCCCTGGCCCACACTTTTTTATTTAGGCAGACAGCTAAGAAGAAAATGTCAAATGAAAATGTCAAATGTCAAAATGTCAGTTAGAAACGAAGTCAAATTCAAAGTCAGGCTCTCAAATTGAACAACGAACCAAAAGGATTTTGTTGCGCTTCCGGGAAAGTGAAATTGCCTCAACTTGAAGCACCACCTGAGCCTCTGCACTCTCTATTGATATTTGTAAGAAATCAATATTAAAACTATTTCTATTAAATCTATATATACAAAAGAATACTGTATATGTATACTGTATATAGCAATCTTCTATATATATAAAAGAAAGTCGTGTTTTATGTTACACCACTTATAAATCAAGAACGGAAGAACAGATTTGAGTGAAAATTGGTAGGGAGGTAGCTTAGAGCCAGGAGAAGGACATAGGATACTTTTTGTCCCGTTCGTCAGCGTTCCTCCCTGGCCCATACTTTTTATTTAGGCAGACAGCTAAAGGGGCCCATCCACAGGCGAGCATGTTCGACGAACATGTTGTGCTCGACGAAATTTTCCTGTGGATGGTAGTGTTCGTTGTCAAATTTTGTGTTCGTCAAAATGTTCGAATGGAATTGAAATCGTTCTATTTTAACAATGTTGGCAACAACATGTTCGTAAATGGATGGCAATGTTGGCACGAACGTCAGTTGGAAAAACGTTTTTGTAGAGCAAAATGAACAAAACATTCCTGCTAGATTTTATTGATAGCCTAAAAAATGAGCCTGCGCTATGGCACGCCAAAAGCGATGCATATAAAAATAAGCAATCGCGTAATAATGCATGGGAAGTTCTACTCAAAAAATATAAAAAGAGTTCGATGAGCATGCCACACTAGAAACCGTTAAGAAGAAAGTCAATTCGTTGCGTGCTTCATATAGACGAGAACTACAAAAAGTGCATCGAAGTGAAAAATCAGGCGCTGGAGTGGACGATGTTTACCAGCCGAGCTTGTGGTACTTTAGTGACCTGTCTTTTCTTAATGAAACAGAATCCTCGGTGGATGGAATAAGCACTTTTGATGACAGCCCAGACAATGACATGGTAGGTATTTTAATAAAATTTAATTTTTTATTATTATTTTAATAAAACAAAGGTTTATTGTGCATATTAAGAACATAATTTTATATTAAATTCGATCATTCTGCCAAGGTACTGCTCCAATTGTGTTAAAATATTCGCGAAAGTTATCACGAATTCTTTTGGCATTTTCTGGGCAATTGCCACCTGTCAACGGTTGCAAATCGTCCATTTGATGGTTGTAATGATTGCCTCTAAATGAATTGACTGGATCTGCTGAACCTCGCAAATATACAGCTCCATTTCTCTTCGACAAATAGTTGTGCAAATAGCAACAACATAGAACTATCACCGAAGCCTTTTCCGGCTCTAAAGAAATAGTATTAAGAAGTATTCTAAATCTGGTCACTATTATGCCAAATGCATTTTCCACTATACGCCTAGCTCTTGAGAGGCGGTAATTGAAAATCAGCTCCTCCTTTAGCAATTTTTGACGACTGTATGGCTTCATCAAATTTTGTGATAATGGAAAGGCGTCGTCCCCTACTAGCACATATGGCAGTTCATATGATGTATTTGCTATTTGGCGAGGCTTCGGAATGAATAGTGATTTGTCATCGTAGCGCCTTTTATATTCCGATTGTGCAAATACACCAGCATCTGATGCCCTGCCATTTGCTCCAACTTCCACACAAATGAATTCATATTGTGCATTTACTATAGCCATCAGGACAATGCTGAACGTTTTTTTATAATTAAAATAGAATGATCCTGATGATTCCTGGAATCTAAAAAAAAATATGAAATTCGTTAATAATTGCTAATTTAATTTTTAGCCGAAGGCGCCAGAAACGAAAACCGGATGAATCTACGCAGTTCCTACAGAAAACAGTAGCGCACTTGGACAACATTAGCGCAAAGCAACAAAGGTGTGAAGCGGACATATATGCAGAAGGGTGGGCTGCCATGTTCAAGCAGCTATCAAAGGAGCAGCAGCTTTTTGCGAAAAAGGCATAGACGAGATCCTCATGCAAGGGCGCATGAATATGCTGACATATCAAGGGGTGTCAAGCATTGAAAATATTCCTAATAATACAAATTCTAATGGTCAATCCCAGATGCCAGCATCAATGTATTCACGAAAACAAATGTATCGTGAGAGCACTCCACATATGAGAGACTCAAACACATCTTCTTTTTCGTTTAATCAATTCAAAGACAACAAAAATGATTTTATAAAAACCAAAAAAACCGTTTCTGCTACATCCTTTGAAGACTTGTTCGATAGCGATGAATAAACCCATGTAGTACATAATATATATTATAAATAATAAAAAATTTGTTACCTTGATATAAGACTTTAGCATTTTAATTATTGCTCGACATGTTTCAATTATTATGCGCCCTAGGCTCTGGGGAGAAATTCCTGTTAAGAATTTCAGGTCTTCATAACTTTGGCCGCTAGCCAAAAAACGCAAAGTCGCTGAAAGGCGTTCGTTTGCGCTTATTGCCCTCACGCATTTGTGTGTCCTGTCTTCGTATTTTAGGCACTACTAAATTTAACAGTTCTTCATATGTAGAACTGTCCATTCGAAAGGTTTTTAAATCTATAGGAGACGTTTCATGCAACTCCTTTAAAAGCTTCGTATGTGTGAATTTTATCCGCTTTGCATACCATTCCTTCATCCACATACTGTGCTTCCTTTTTTCCGCTTCATTTTGTTTTTTCTTTTTTCTAAGCAAATACTTATTGCCATAAGTGCAATTACAGTGCCGCTGTCGTTGTCCGTTGACATATTGACAGTTTGAAAATATTTGACAGTTTTTATCGAAAAATGATGTTCGCACGAATGTTGGCTCTAGTTAGTGGGGAAAATGAAATTGAAGTAGGAGAACATGTTCGTCGAACATGCTCGCCTGTGGATGGGCCCCTTAAGAAGAAAATGTCAAATGAAAATGTCAAATGTCAAAATGTCAGTTAGAAACGAAGTCAAATTCAAAGTCAGGCTATCAAATTCAACAACAACCCAAAAGGATTGTGTTGCGCTTCCGGGAAAGTGAAATTGCCTCAACTTGAAGCACCACCAGAGCCTCTGCACTCCCCATTGATATTTGTAAGAAATCAATATTAAAACTATTTCTATTAAATCTATATATATAAAAGAATACTGTATATGTATACTGTATATAGCAATCTTCTATATATATAAAAGAAAGTCGTGTTTTATGTTACACCACTTATAAATCAAGAACGGAAGAACAGATTTGAGTGAAAATTGGTAGGGAGGTAGCTTAGAGCAATGAGAAGCACATAGGATACTTTTTGTCCCGTTCGACAGCGTTCCTCCCTGGCCCATACTTTTTTATTTAGGCAGACAGCTAAGAAGAAAATGTCAAATGAAAATGTCAAATGTCAAAATGTCAGTTAGAAACGAAGTCAAATTAAAAGTTAGGCTCTCAAATTCAACAAAGAACCAAAAGGATTGTGTTGCGCTTCCGGGAAAGTGAAATTGCCTCAACTTGAAGCACCACCAGAGCCTCTGCACTCTCTATTGATATTTGTAAGAAATCAATATTAAAACTATTTCTATTAAATCTATATATATAAAAAGAATACTGTATATGTATACTGTATATAGCAATCTATCTATATATATAAAAGAAAGTCGTGTTTTATGTTACACCACTTATAAATCAAGAACGGAAGAACAGATTTGAGTGAAAATTGGTAGGGAGGTAGCTTAGAGCAATGAGAAGCACATAGGATACTTTTTGTCCCGTTCGACAGCGTTCCTCCCTGGCCCATACTATTTTATTTAGGCAGACAGCTAAGAAGAAAATGTCAAATGAAAATGTCAAATGTCAAAATGTCAGTTAGAAACGAAGTCAAATTCAAAGTCAGGCTCTCAAATTCAACAACGAACCAAAAGGATTGTGTTGCGCTTCCGAGGGAAAGTAAAATTGCCTCAACTTGAAGCACCACCAGAGCCTCTGCACTCTATTGATATTTGTAAGAAATCAATATTAAAACTATTTCTATTTAATCTATATATATAAAAGAATACTGTATATGTATACTGTATATAGCAATCTATATCTATATATATAAAAGAAATTCGTGTTTTATGTTACACCCAGGGACCGTAAATAATGATTATGAGTTTAAAAAAATTTAAGCCCAAAACGGTCTCCAAAAAAATTGAAAAAAATTGTCATAAGTTAAATTTTCATGGCAAATTCAAAAACAAGATAATTTTTTTTTCAATTTTTATGAAAAGGGAATTGATTTTTAATAATTAAAATTAATTTTAATAATAAATAAAAAAAATTTTATAAAAAATTACGCAATAACTTTTATTTTGTAATTTTTATTATATAAATTGGAAAATAAAAATTATTCGATAACTTTTATTTTAAAAATTGAAATAAAAGTTTAATTTTTTTTTTTTTTTTTCCGTTTAAACTAGTTCCAATTTTTTTTTTTTTTTAATTCTTCCCCTCTATCCCTTTCAGATGGTATATAATAAGTGTACAGATTATATTTTTAGTTAGTTTAGTTTAGGTCAGTTAATCCGGCCTACCAAATTTCATAACGATCGACCGACCATATCTTATAGCTGCTATATAACTGAACGATCGGAAATAAACCAACTTTGGTATTTTTTAAGAAAAAAATATGTAATTTTTTTTGTTTTTGTATTATAATAAATTGGGTTATATTATGATATTCTCATAAGGATCGTATCTCGGTTTTTTTTTTATTTTTCCTGTTTTTTCGGTTTAAGTGTATAAATTTTTCCCCCCCGCCTTTAGCTTAGGTTTCTTTTTTTTTTTTTTTTTTAATTGGTTGGTAGTTAATAAAAGAAAAAATACAAATTTATTTACTTTTTTTTTTTTTTTCAAACTTCCCCCCCGAAGGGGGTTGAATTTAGGCGAGGGTTGATCTCTCATCAGCGTAGGTTGAAGGTGAAATAACTGGAAGTGTTTGTCTTTAATAACCAGGAAAAACACAGTTGTGCCACATAATTGTTTTCATTGTTTTTAATATCTTTCAATGTCCTGTTAAATGTTTGTCCTCAGGCGATGTTTGTGTGCCTTAGTACGTTCATCCCAGCTAATTCCTTTACATCGATTCAGCACGGTAGCCATGGACGATTGTTTTTTAATGTTGCATATTACGTCCGGGTTATTCTCAATATTTAGTGACATCTTAAATACTGAATGAGCTGTTTTACCTCCATCCAATAAAGTTGATGCAATGCCCGATGATGCAACGGCCAATGCGATGCCATTATTTAATCGTATTTCAGCAAAAATTAGCGAAATAATGAATGTTTTTCCTGTTCCACCCGGTGCATCTAAGAAGAAGAACACACCTTGTCAAGCTGAAGTTGCGAGCTTAATGCGATCATAAATGGTTCTTTGTTCCTCATTCATTAGTGGGACATTTCGGGCAACAATTGATGCCATTTCTCACATACATCAGTATTTTGTTCGCATGTTTCGAGATCTAATTGTATCGCGGCTCAAATCACCTCCTTTGCGTTTTCTTGCTTACTGACGTTTTCTTGACAACCTTAGGTTGTCAAATATCTCCCTTCCGCCTTTTTGTCTTTTGAATTTCGCGGCTATGTACAAAGCGCTACAGAGCTCGTATCTGGCAACACTATACATAATTTAAAAGGTCTTGACATAACCTACAAAACGACGCTATGCATGATTAGTTTGGATATTGCGTTCACCAGTTATAGACGTGTAAACATGGAGTTCACTAACGCCGAAATTCGCGCTATTTTAAAGTTTTCCTTCGTTAAAGGCAAATCCGCTAGAGAAACGTTCCGTGAGATTAATGGGGTTTTGGGAGATGGTACTCTATCACTTCGAACCGCGGAGGAATGGTTTCGACGATTCAGAGCCGGTGAAAACGACACCATGGATAAGCCAGCCGGCGGAAGACCTGTGACGACAAATACCGATCAAATCATGGAATACATCGAGTTAGACCGGCATGTGGCTTCTCGTGACATCGCCCAGGAGATGGGAGTTAGTCACCAAACCATTTTAAACCATCTGCAGAAGGCTGGATACAAAAAAAGCTTGATGTTTGGGTGCCGCATGATTTGACGCAAAAAAAAAACCTTGTGGACCGAATCAACGCCTGCGATATGCTGCGGAAACGGAACGAACTCGACCCATTCTTGAAGCGGATGGTGACTGGCGACGAAAAATGGATCACATACGACAATATCAAACGAAAACGGTCGTGGTCGAAGGCCGGTGAATCGTCCCAAACAGTGGCCAAGCCGGGATTGACGGCCAGGAAGGTTTTGCTGTGTGTTTGGTGGGATTGGAAGGGAATCATCCACTATGAGCTGCTCCCATATGGCCAGACGCTTAATTCTACCATCTACTGCGAACAATTGGACCGCTTGAAGCAGGCGATCGACCAGAAGCGTCCAGAATTGGCCAACAGGAAGGGTGTAGTGTTCCACCAGGACAACGCCAGACCACACACTTCGTTGATGACTCGTCAGAAGCTACGGGAGCTCGGATGGGAGGTTTTATCGCATCCACCATATAGCCCGGACATAGCGCCAAGTGATTACCACCTGTTCCTGTCCATGACGAACGCCCTTGGTGGTGTAAAGTTGAACTCAAAAGAGGCTTGTGAAAAGTGGCTGTCCGAGTTCTTCGCAAATAAGGAGGGCTCTACGATTTTAATATCCGTGAGGTTTTAAATAGGGACAGAAGGAATCTCTTGAATTGAATCATGCGCGTCACTAATAAGATGACGAGGCATTTGGCTACCTATGCGAAAGTAATTCAACTCCCGCCGTCTTAAGGTTTAAGACTTATAACAATATATGTTTAATATTTTTAATATCCGTGAGGTTTTAAATAGGGACAGAAGGAATCTCTTGAATTGAATCATGCGCGTCACTAATAAGATGACGAGGCATTTGGCTACCTATGCGAAAGTAATTCAACTCCCGCCGTCTTAAGGTTTAAGACTTATAACAATATATGTTTAATATTTTTAATATCCGTGAGGTTTTAAATAGGGACAGAAGGAATCTCTTGAATTGAATCATGCGCGTCACTAATAAGATGACGAGGCATTTGGCTACCTATGCGAAAGTAATTCAACTCCCGCCGTCTTAAGGTTTAAGACTTATAACAATATATGTTTAATATTTTTAATATCCGTGAGGTTTTAAATAGGGACAGAAGGAATCTCTTGAATTGAATCATGCGCGTCACTAATAAGATGACGAGGCATTTGGCTACCTATGCGAAAGTAATTCAACTCCCGCCGTCTTAAGGTTTAAGACTTATAACAATATATGTTTAATATTTTTAATATCCGTGAGGTTTTAAATAGGGACAGAAGGAATCTCTTGAATTGAATCATGCGCGTCACTAATAAGATGACGAGGCATTTGGCTACCTATGCGAAAGTAATTCAACTCCCGCCGTCTTAAGGTTTAAGACTTATAACAATATATGTTTAATATTTTTAATATCCGTGAGGTTTTAAATAGGGACAGAAGGAATCTCTTGAATTGAATCATGCGCGTCACTAATAAGATGACGAGGCATTTGGCTACCTATGCGAAAGTAATTCAACTCCCGCCGTCTTAAGGTTTAAGACTTATAACAATATATGTTTAATATTTTTAATATCCGTGAGGTTTTAAATAGGGACAGAAGGAATCTCTTGAATTGAATCATGCGCGTCACTAATAAGATGACGAGGCATTTGGCTACCTATGCGAAAGTAATTCAACTCCCGCCGTCTTAAGGTTTAAGACTTATAACAATATATGTTTAATATTTTTAATATCCGTGAGGTTTTAAATAGGGACAGAAGGAATCTCTTGAATTGAATCATGCGCGTCACTAATAAGATGACGAGGCATTTGGCTACCTATGCGAAAGTAATTCAACTCCCGCCGTCTTAAGGTTTAAGACTTATAACAATATATGTTTAATATTTTTAATATCCGTGAGGTTTTAAATAGGGACAGAAGGAATCTCTTGAATTGAATCATGCGCGTCACTAATAAGATGACGAGGCATTTGGCTACCTATGCGAAAGTAATTCAACTCCCGCCGTCTTAAGGTTTAAGACTTATAACAATATATGTTTAATATTTTTAATATCCGTGAGGTTTTAAATAGGGACAGAAGGAATCTCTTGAATTGAATCATGCGCGTCACTAATAAGATGACGAGGCATTTGGCTACCTATGCGAAAGTAATTCAACTCCCGCCGTCTTAAGGTTTAAGACTTATAACAATATATGTTTAATATTTTTAATATCCGTGAGGTTTTAAATAGGGACAGAAGGAATCTCTTGAATTGAATCATGCGCGTCACTAATAAGATGACGAGGCATTTGGCTACCTATGCGAAAGTAATTCAACTCCCGCCGTCTTAAGGTTTAAGACTTATAACAATATATGTTTAATATTTTTAATATCCGTGAGGTTTTAAATAGGGACAGAAGGAATCTCTTGAATTGAATCATGCGCGTCACTAATAAGATGACGAGGCATTTGGCTACCTATGCGAAAGTAATTCAACTCCCGCCGTCTTAAGGTTTAAGACTTATAACAATATATGTTTAATATTTTTAATATCCGTGAGGTTTTAAATAGGGACAGAAGGAATCTCTTGAATTGAATCATGCGCGTCACTAATAAGATGACGAGGCATTTGGCTACCTATGCGAAAGTAATTCAACTCCCGCCGTCTTAAGGTTTAACCCCTTCACTCCCGCCGTCTTAAGTTTAAGACTTATAACAATATATGTTTAATATTTTTAATATCCGTGAGGTTTTAAATAGGGACAGAAGGAATCTCTTGAATTGAATCATGCGCGTCACTAATAAGATGACGAGGCATTTGGCTACCTATGCGAAAGTAATTCAACTCCCGCCGTCTTAAGGTTTAAGACTTATAACAATATATGTTTAATATTTTTAATATCCGTGAGGTTTTAAATAGGGACAGAAGGAATCTCTTGAATTGAATCATGCGCGTCACTAATAAGATGACAAGGCATTTGGCTACCTATGCGAAAGTAATTCAACTCCCGCCGTCTTAAAGTTTAAGACTTATAACAATATAAATGAAAAATATTATTTTCATTTTTCACGTCACTAATAAGATGACGAGGCATTTGGCTACCTAAACGAAAGTAATTCAACTCCCGCCGTCTTAAGGTTTAAGACTTATAACAATATATGTTTAATATTTTTAATATCCGTGAGGTTTTAAATAGGGACAGAAGGAATCTCTTGAATTGAATCATGCGCGTCACTAATAAGATGACGAGGCATTTGGCTACCTATGCGAAAGTAATTCAACTCCCGCCGTCTTAAGGTTTAAGACTTATAACAATATATGTTTAATATTTTTAATATCCGTGAGGTTTTAAATAGGGACAGAAGGAATCTCTTGAATTGAATCATGCGCGTCACTAATAAGATGACGAGGCATTTGGCTACCTATGCGAAAGTAATTCAACTCCCGCCGTCTTAAGGTTTAAGACTTATAACAATATATGTTTAATATTTTTAATATCCGTGAGGTTTTAAATAGGGACAGAAGGAATCTCTTGAATTGAATCATGCGCGTCACTAATAAGATGACGAGGCATTTGGCTACCTATGCGAAAGTAATTCAACTCCCGCCGTCTTAAGGTTTAAGACTTATAACAATATATGTTTAATATTTTTAATATCCGTGAGGTTTTAAATAGGGACAGAAGGAATCTCTTGAATTGAATCATGCGCGTCACTAATAAGATGACGAGGCATTTGGCTACCTATGCGAAAGTAATTCAACTCCCGCCGTCTTAAGGTTTAAGACTTATAACAATATATGTTTAATATTTTTAATATCCGTGAGGTTTTAAATAGGGACAGAAGGAATCTCTTGAATTGAATCATGCGCGTCACTAATAAGATGACGAGGCATTTGGCTACCTATGCGAAAGTAATTCAACTCCCGCCGTCTTAAGGTTTAAGACTTATAACAATATATGTTTAATATTTTTAATATCCGTGAGGTTTTAAATAGGGACAGAAGGAATCTCTTGAATTGAATCATGCGCGTCACTAATAAGATGACGAGGCATTTGGCTACCTATGCGAAAGTAATTCAACTCCCGCCGTCTTAAGGTTTAAGACTTATAACAATATATGTTTAATATTTTTAATATCCGTGAGGTTTTAAATAGGGACAGAAGGAATCTCTTGAATTGAATCATGCGCGTCACTAATAAGATGACGAGGCATTTGGCTACCTATGCGAAAGTAATTCAACTCCCGCCGTCTTAAGGTTTAAGACTTATAACAATATATGTTTAATATTTTTAATATCCGTGAGGTTTTAAATAGGGACAGAAGGAATCTCTTGAATTGAATCATGCGCGTCACTAATAAGATGACGAGGCATTTGGCTACCTATGCGAAAGTAATTCAACTCCCGCCGTCTTAAGGTTTAAGACTTATAACAATATATGTTTAATATTTTTAATATCCGTGAGGTTTTAAATAGGGACAGAAGGAATCTCTTGAATTGAATCATGCGCGTCACTAATAAGATGACGAGGCATTTGGCTACCTATGCGAAAGTAATTCAACTCCCGCCGTCTTAAGGTTTAAGACTTATAACAATATATGTTTAATATTTTTAATATCCGTGAGGTTTTAAATAGGGACAGAAGGAATCTCTTGAATTGAATCATGCGCGTCACTAATAAGATGACGAGGCATTTGGCTACCTATGCGAAAGTAATTCAACTCCCGCCGTCTTAAGGTTTAAGACTTATAACAATATATGTTTAATATTTTTAATATCCGTGAGGTTTTAAATAGGGACAGAAGGAATCTCTTGAATTGAATCATGCGCGTCACTAATAAGATGACGAAGGCATTTGGCTACCTATGCGAAAGTAATTCAACTCCCGCCGTCTTAAGGTTTAAGACTTATAACAATATATTAATATAATCCATTTTAAATAGACGAGATCCAATATCATAAATAATTCAACTCCCGCCGTCTTAAGGTTTAAGACTTATAACAATATATGTTTAATATTTTTAATATCCGTGAGGTTTTAAATAGGGACAGAAGGAATCTCTTGAATTGAATCATGCGCGTCACTAATAAGATGACGAGGCATTTGGCTACCTATGCGAAAGTAATTCAACTCCCGCCGTCTTAAGGTTTAAGACTTATAACAATATATGTTTAATATTTTTAATATCCGTGAGGTTTTAAATAGGGACAGAAGGAATCTCTTGAATTGAATCATGCGCGTCACTAATAAGATGACGAGGCATTTGGCTACCTATGCGAAAGTAATTCAACTCCCGCCGTCTTAAGGTTTAAGACTTATAACAATATATGTTTAATATTTTTAATATCCGTGAGGTTTTAAATAGGGACAGAAGGAATCTCTTGAATTGAATCATGCGCGTCACTAATAAGATGACGAGGCATTTGGCTACCTATGCGAAAGTAATTCAACTCCCGCCGTCTTAAGGTTTAAGACTTATAACAATATATGTTTAATATTTTTAATATCCGTGAGGTTTTAAATAGGGACAGAAGGAATCTCTTGAATTGAATCATGCGCGTCACTAATAAGATGACGAGGCATTTGGCTACCTATGCGAAAGTAATTCAACTCCCGCCGTCTTAAGGTTTAAGACTTATAACAATATATGTTTAATATTTTTAATATCCGTGAGGTTTTAAATAGGGACAGAAGGAATCTCTTGAATTGAATCATGCGCGTCACTAATAAGATGACGAGGCATTTGGCTACCTATGCGAAAGTAATTCAACTCCCGCCGTCTTAAGGTTTAAGACTTATAACAATATATGTTTAATATTTTTAATATCCGTGAGGTTTTAAATAGGGACAGAAGGAATCTCTTGAATTGAATCATGCGCGTCACTAATAAGATGACGAGGCATTTGGCTACCTATGCGAAAGTAATTCAACTCCCGCCGTCTTAAGGTTTAAGACTTATAACAATATATGTTTAATATTTTTAATATCCGTGAGGTTTTAAATAGGGACAGAAGGAATCTCTTGAATTGAATCATGCGCGTCACTAATAAGATGACGAGGCATTTGGCTACCTATGCGAAAGTAATTCAACTCCCGCCGTCTTAAGGTTTAAGACTTATAACAATATATGTTTAATATTTTTAATATCCGTGAGGTTTTAAATAGGGACAGAAGGAATCTCTTGAATTGAATCATGCGCGTCACTAATAAGATGACGAGGCATTTGGCTACCTATGCGAAAGTAATTCAACTCCCGCCGTCTTAAGGTTTAAGACTTATAACAATATATGTTTAATATTTTTAATATCCGTGAGGTTTTAAATAGGGACAGAAGGAATCTCTTGAATTGAATCATGCGCGTCACTAATAAGATGACGAGGCATTTGGCTACCTATGCGAAAGTAATTCAACTCCCGCCGTCTTAAGGTTTAAGACTTATAACAATATATGTTTAATATTTTTAATATCCGTGAGGTTTTAAATAGGGACAGAAGGAATCTCTTGAATTGAATCATGCGCGTCACTAATAAGATGACGAGGCATTTGGCTACCTATGCGAAAGTAATTCAACTCCCGCCGTCTTAAGGTTTAAGACTTATAACAATATATGTTTAATATTTTTAATATCCGTGAGGTTTTAAATAGGGACAGAAGGAATCTCTTGAATTGAATCATGCGCGTCACTAATAAGATGACGAGGCATTTGGCTACCTATGCGAAAGTAATTCAACTCCCGCCGTCTTAAGGTTTAAGACTTATAACAATATATGTTTAATATTTTTAATATCCGTGAGGTTTTAAATAGGGACAGAAGGAATCTCTTGAATTGAATCATGCGCGTCACTAATAAGATGACGAGGCATTTGGCTACCTATGCGAAAGTAATTCAACTCCCGCCGTCTTAAGGTTTAAGACTTATAACAATATATGTTTAATATTTTTAATATCCGTGAGGTTTTAAATAGGGACAGAAGGAATCTCTTGAATTGAATCATGCGCGTCACTAATAAGATGACGAGGCATTTGGCTACCTATGCGAAAGTAATTCAACTCCCGCCGTCTTAAGGTTTAAGACTTATAACAATATATGTTTAATATTTTTAATATCCGTGAGGTTTTAAATAGGGACAGAAGGAATCTCTTGAATTGAATCATGCGCGTCACTAATAAGATGACGAGGCATTTGGCTACCTATGCGAAAGTAATTCAACTCCCGCCGTCTTAAGGTTTAAGACTTATAACAATATATGTTTAATATTTTTAATATCCGTGAGGTTTTAAATAGGGACAGAAGGAATCTCTTGAATTGAATCATGCGCGTCACTAATAAGATGACGAGGCATTTGGCTACCTATGCGAAAGTAATTCAACTCCCGCCGTCTTAAGGTTTAAGACTTATAACAATATATGTTTAATATTTTTAATATCCGTGAGGTTTTAAATAGGGACAGAAGGAATCTCTTGAATTGAATCATGCGCGTCACTAATAAGATGACGAGGCATTTGGCTACCTATGCGAAAGTAATTCAACTCCCGCCGTCTTAAGGTTTAAGACTTATAACAATATATGTTTAATATTTTTAATATCCGTGAGGTTTTAAATAGGGACAGAAGGAATCTCTTGAATTGAATCATGCGCGTCACTAATAAGATGACGAGGCATTTGGCTACCTATGCGAAAGTAATTCAACTCCCGCCGTCTTAAGGTTTAAGACTTATAACAATATATGTTTAATATTTTTAATATCCGTGAGGTTTTAAATAGGGACAGAAGGAATCTCTTGAATTGAATCATGCGCGTCACTAATAAGATGACGAGGCATTTGGCTACCTATGCGAAAGTAATTCAACTCCCGCCGTCTTAAGGTTTAAGACTTATAACAATATATGTTTAATATTTTTAATATCCGTGAGGTTTTAAATAGGGACAGAAGGAATCTCTTGAATTGAATCATGCGCGTCACTAATAAGATGACGAGGCATTTGGCTACCTATGCGAAAGTAATTCAACTCCCGCCGTCTTAAGGTTTAAGACTTATAACAATATATGTTTAATATTTTTAATATCCGTGAGGTTTTAAATAGGGACAGAAGGAATCTCTTGAATTGAATCATGCGCGTCACTAATAAGATGACGAGGCATTTGGCTACCTATGCGAAAGTAATTCAACTCCCGCCGTCTTAAGGTTTAAGACTTATAACAATATATGTTTAATATTTTTAATATCCGTGAGGTTTTAAATAGGGACAGAAGGAATCTCTTGAATTGAATCATGCGCGTCACTAATAAGATGACGAGGCATTTGGCTACCTATGCGAAAGTAATTCAACTCCCGCCGTCTTAAGGTTTAAGACTTATAACAATATATGTTTAATATTTTTAATATCCGTGAGGTTTTAAATAGGGACAGAAGGAATCTCTTGAATTGAATCATGCGCGTCACTAATAAGATGACGAGGCATTTGGCTACCTATGCGAAAGTAATTCAACTCCCGCCGTCTTAAGGTTTAAGACTTATAACAATATATGTTTAATATTTTTAATATCCGTGAGGTTTTAAATAGGGACAGAAGGAATCTCTTGAATTGAATCATGCGCGTCACTAATAAGATGACGAGGCATTTGGCTACCTATGCGAAAGTAATTCAACTCCCGCCGTCTTAAGGTTTAAGACTTATAACAATATATGTTTAATATTTTTAATATCCGTGAGGTTTTAAATAGGGACAGAAGGAATCTCTTGAATTGAATCATGCGCGTCACTAATAAGATGACGAGGCATTTGGCTACCTATGCGAAAGTAATTCAACTCCCGCCGTCTTAAGGTTTAAGACTTATAACAATATATGTTTTAATATTTTTAATATCCGTGAGGTTTTAAATAGGGACAGAAGGAATCTCTTGAATTGAATCATGCGCGTCACTAATAAGATGACGAGGCATTTGGCTACCTATGCGAAAGTAATTCAACTCCCGCCGTCTTAAGGTTTAAGACTTATAACAATATATGTTTAATATTTTTAATATCCGTGAGGTTTTAAATAGGGACGAAGGAATCTCTTGAATTGAATCATGCGCGTCACTAATAAGATGACGAGGCATTTGGCTACCTATGCGAAAGTAATTCAACTCCCGCCGTCTTAAGGTTTAAGACTTATAACAATATATGTTTAATATTTTTAATATCCGTGAGGTTTTAAATAGGGACAGAAGGAATCTCTTGAATTGAATCATGCGCGTCACTAATAAGATGACGAGGCATTTGGCTACCTATGCGAAAGTAATTCAACTCCCGCCGTCTTAAGGTTTAAGACTTATAACAATATATGTTTAATATTTTTAATATCCGTGAGGTTTTAAATAGGGACAGAAGGAATCTCTTGAATTGAATCATGCGCGTCACTAATAAGATGACGAGGCATTTGGCTACCTATGCGAAAGTAATTCAACTCCCGCCGTCTTAAGGTTTAAGACTTATAACAATATATGTTTAATATTTTAATATCCGTGAGGTTTTAAATAGGGACAGAAGGAATCTCTTGAATTGAATCATGCGCGTCACTAATAAGATGACGAGGCATTTGGCTACCTATGCGAAAGTAATTCAACTCCCGCCGTCTTAAGGTTTAAGACTTATAACAATATATGTTTAATATTTTTAATATCCGTGAGGTTTAAATAGGGACAGAAGGAATCTCTTGAATTGAATCATGCGCGTCACTAATAAGATGACGAGGCATTTGGCTACCTATGCGAAAGTAATTCAACTCCCGCCGTCTTAAGGTTTAAGACTTATAACAATATATGTTTAATATTTTTAATATCCGTGAGGTTTTAAATAGGGACAATGAGAGTCTCTTGAATTGAATCATGCGCGTCACTAATAAGATGACGAGGCATTTGGCTACCTATGCGAAAGTAATTCAACTCCCGCCAATCTTAGGTTTAAGACTTATAACAATATATGTTTAATATTTTAATATCCGTGAGGTTTTAAATAGGGACAGAAGGAATCTCTTGAATTGAATCATGCGCGTCACTAATAAGATGACGAGGCATTTGGCTACCTATGCATAGTAATTCGCTCCCGCCGTCTTTTGGGTTTAAGACTTATAACAATATATGTTTAATATTTTTAATATCCGTGAGGTTTTAAATAGGGACAGAAGGAATCTCTTGAATTGAATCATGCGCGTCACTAATAAGATGACGAAGGCATTGGCTACCTATGCGAAAGTAATTCAACTCCCGCCGTCTTAAGGTTTAAGACTTATAACAATATATGTTTAATATTTTTAATATCCGTGAGGTTTTAAATAGGGACAGAAGGAATCTCTTGAATTGGATCATGCGCGTCACTAATAAGATGACGAGGCATTTGGCTACCTATGCGAAAGTAATTCAACTCCCGCCGTCTTAAGGTTTAA
>JAECYA010000051.1:0-24385 GCA_018153455.1 Drosophila parabipectinata | reverse complement strand
CGATGCGTCAATCAACGCACAAACGGAACCGCCTGTTCCGCCGGATGCCGACACTCAAACCGATCTCTTCTAGTCATGAGCACATATCCTCGGTTAAAAGGATGGAGGCCTACCTAAACCTCTTCCGGTCTATGGGATCCCCCAACCAGATGTATAACGCAACTCCACGTCGAACCCGGAGGCTCTACCCGCATTCAGGTGTTAAACCACAGCCACCACGTAGCTCCCTAAGAGGCCTCAACCATAGCCAGGTCCGGAACAGGTTCCGTGGGCTCTGGCTCCCGTGATGCCAGAAATTATAGCAGCCTCCGGTCGGGGCGTCGTGCCGCAGGGACACTACCAATTTTGACTCCAGAACAGTCGACAGGTTTGGTGACCCAATATTTGCATAGCCGCACCAGACCAACATTATGAAATGGCCGAAGCCGAGTCATAAGATGGAACAGTCTTATCCACCATGCTCAAGGGCATGGCTTTCTCACTGTGGGGAGGCGAGGACTATTCCTTCCTCTTACCCAACCCGCGGCATTTAGTGCTGGCCAATGACCAGACCGTTCGAAGGCGGGCGTCTATGTTCCCAACAATCCCTAAGGACTTGTGGACAAGGCGGAGGTAGAGCACCATCTCCGTAGTTCCTCATCACGCCGTGTACCCAGAAAGTCCACTGGTCAGGTTCGTGCAACTAAAAAAGAAGAAGCACTCCCAGGTTTCAGCTACCATCGAAGCTCGGGGACTGGTCACCCCGGCGGTGGGCGAAAACCCAGCGAACCCTACAAACACCTAATCCTCGATCCTGATTCACACACCATTCACCCTAACACCCCTCGGCATCCACAAATCAACGTCTTCGACGACGACTGAATACGGCTCTTGCAAACACATTCAACCTATCAACCCTATCGCTAGTGGAGAGCACCTGACTAAAGTCAAAGTCCCCCCGGCCTGAATCACACCCAACCCACCCAGATCACGAAGATCATCATACAGCGGACACTCACAAAGAACATGCGCAACATATCCTTCCATTCACTGGGCCTCGAACTCTCCACGGTCCCTTCCAACACTTCACGATACAACCATTCGCTCTCCACCAATGGCAGCCCCTTCTTGAGCTTGTAGCTTACGGCTCTACGCCGTATCTCCAAGTCAAGGGGAACTGCTCAAACAGCACTTGCAATGCCTCCGTAGAGACAGTGCGACACACAGGCATACCCCCAACAATATAACACGCTGCACACTGCAAACTTTCGCTCTGCCAGCAACAGTCGAGGTTATCTCACTCCATATTGGTGACCCATTTGCTGCGCAAGCAACAAACAAGCCACTGTATATGGTGCGGACAGCTCTCCTGCTGAGATCCCACTCGTTTCTCAAAACTCGGCGCAATTTCCCAACCGCACCGACCAACCGGTTCTTCAGACTGGCAAGGTGTGGCGTGAAGCATAACCGTTCCCCAACGGTCACACCCAGGTATTTCACCTGTTTCACGTACCTTATGCTGGAGCCATCGATCCTGACAGTCGGAGGCCTAATGCCCCCGAGACCTCGACTGGACAAGATGCCTTTCAGCAACATTGTCACAGTCTTGTCCAGTGCCAGACCGACACCCACACTGCTGACCCACTGGCTAACAATGCGCAAGCACTCTGCGGCGCTTGCCTCAATCCTCGAACGCGACTGGCCCTCAATCAAGATAAGCAAGTCATCCGCATACGCACAACACTTGTATACCTGCTCGAGCTGCCGCAGTAGGGGATCCATCATGAGGTTCCATATAAATGGACCACAGATGGAGCCCTGTGGACAACCACGAGCCACATCAATACTCACTGTGTCATTCACCCCCATCACACATGCACTACGTCCTGAGAAATAACTCTTCCAAAGAGCTAGGTCCCGGCACCCACACTCATTCAACCTCTCAATCACCCTAGCACAGCTTAGGTAATCAAAAGCCCCCTTAAAATCCACAAACACACCGAGAACGTACTTGTAGCTGCTGGATCTCACCGAGTCCTTGACATACATCCAAGCGTCCTCCACACTCTTTCCCTCCCGGAAACCAAACTGCCTATCAGACATCTGGCTCCCCACACTCTCCTGCAGCCGTTCCACCAGCACACGCTCCAGAACTTTTGCAAGAACTGGAACAAGGCTGACGCCCCGAAAGGATCGCGGATTGCTCCGGACCCTATCGGGTGACTTAAGGAGCACACTCACCCTTGTGCGTTTCCACGCACTTGGAAAGACCCCCTCACTCACACACTTGGCATACAATTCATACAAGTGTTCCGGAATCGCCTTCCAGACACTTCTACAAATCTCCGCTGTAAACCCATCTATACCAGGAGCTTTCCCCGAGCGAAGCTTGGTGAAACCCCACTCAAGCTCGCTCACCAGGAGGGGGATCGGCAACACCCACTGCATCAGGCACTGAGTGCTGTCGATCTTCCCTAGGAAAGAATTCGGACAACAGGCATTCCACACAGTCCTTCCAGGTTGTAAGCACTCGGCCTTCAACCTGTAGGGCAAACACACCCCTGTCCCTATTCCGGTCACACTCCTGCAGAATTTTGAAAACACGACCCCAGGGATCGTGCTTATTTCGTTCCACAAAAGTGCGCCACTCATCCTCTTTCACCCTGATCAAATTATGCTTATACTCGTGTGTCCGAGTCGAATATTGATCCCTAAGCTGAGCCAAGCCTTCCGCATTGGACCTTCTGGCCCTTTGGAATCTCTTCCGCAGAGACCGCAGGGACCGTTGCTGGGCCTTCAAATCACGCGTCCACCACTTAACACGATTGCGAGACACCTTTCGGTGCCTTGCAAACATGCTATCATTCGCACCAGTCACCCACTCTGTCACACATGCAACTTGCTCATCCACATTCATAGCACAGAAGGGGCTAAACGGGACTTGCGTCGCCGCTTCTCTCACATAATGCCCATGAAGGGCCCAATTCGCTCCACGAAAGCACCACCCATTAACCACCACATTCGCATCCAGGGCCATGTTATGGGTCACCACAATCTCTATCGGATTATGATCACTCACACCCTGACCCCCCAACACACTCCATTGAAAGGCATGCATTCTCATTGCGGACTCATTCACAAGAGTAACATCGATGTCACTCGCCCCCATCGGACCGTCGAATGTGTACCACTCACTCAACTCGTTGACAACCTGCACCTCTTGGGTAATCACCCACTCGGCCAGCGTCTCACCCCGCGCGTAGTTTTGATGGCCAGGTGCGTACCTGGACATCTTACTAAACCACAGGGGGACGACGCATTCGCGTCAAGACCTAGGATGACAGGATTGCTACTCACCTGTAGTAGTACCGCATCCATGTACTGAAGGTACGGATTTATATCCTCGGAAAACTTACAATACACACTGACAACAAACAACCTGCCAAAATTCCCTTCTAACCCCACACATACACCCCAATTGGTAGAGCTCACCAAGGTGCACTCCACGTTGGGGTCATTCACAACAACTGCGGCATGGCACCTGCTGTCAGGAAATACCCGCATTTTGCGGGCAAACCACGCACACCGCCATAGCGGCTGTATGGTTCCTGCAACAGAGCTACGACGCAGCCCCTCTCACACATTAACTGCCCCACTTCGCACATAACAGCGTACGAGTTCTGACAATTAATTTGTAGGAACCGAGACATGTTAGTGTCTAGCATTCACCCTGGCCAAAACTGCGCTATAAATCGGACAACTCGCCGAGAGCATATTATGCCCCGACGGCAACCCCTTGAAGCGGCAGTTTCGGCAGTCCACCGGATTGGTGCACTTCGCCGCCGGTGTCCAACGCGGGCAGTGCCTTCTCGCTGACCTCCAGAGTCACGTTCGTCGTGCCTCCATCAGCTGCGGACCACGGCTTTGATGCCAAATGCACCGACTTTTTAAAGTCTGCCACGGTCATCTCCTCCTTCAAGTTATTGCTCCAGAGTTCCTGCATGAAATCCTCCGGGGTGACTGCGGTATCCACGTCTAAGACCGTCAAGCGGGGCTTAACGGCCTGGTTGCGCTCCACGCTCAACCCGACTTCGGCGAATTTCCTTGAGGCGGCCACCTTCGACGCCTCCGATGACGACGGCGTGCGGATTATGGCACCGCCACGCTTCAGCTCCCGCACTTCGTGGACTCGAACTCCAAGGGCTGGAGCCACTTCCTTCCTCACCTTCTCGGCGGTTTGCCGGCTCGACAGCTCCGGATCCGCACCCTTCACCACACAGGACCAGGTCTCCCGCACCTTGGTACGGGGAACTGGCACCGGGGCTATTAGGGGGCCGGGCTGCGCAGCGACGGCGTAGGGCGACGGTCGCTGCACCGTCTCACCCAGCTCCTGCTCGATGGAGACGGCACGCAGCTTGTTGGCATGTGAGGGGCTCCGCCCCCTCATCCGCTCCGCTGCTCACGCTCGAGCGGCTGACATTGCTGCTAGAGCGGCTACGACAAGCCTTTCTCCCGCGCGGCATTTTACGCGCACACTTTTGAAATACTTTTCAAATTTCGCGCCAACAGTTTAGTGTTATTTATGAGCACGGTTTAGGGTTTCTTTCAAACACTATAAGTGTTGTTTTTGCACACTAAACAGAGTGTTGCTTAACAACACTCTTCACAACACTATCAACACTATTCAGTGTTGCAAAGTACAAGTCTTGGCGCACGGCCACACTTCACAACAGCTGTTTATAGTTTTTCTGTCGAAATGGCAACGCCAAAACCGCCAGAAGTTTAGCCGAAAACGGCTAAACACTCCAAAAACACCAAAACCGGCAGCACTGGAGCTTTTTAAAGCTTAAAGCTTTAGCGTTTTTCGCGAGCACGTGGTTATTTTCACTAAAGAAAAAATCGCGTTTTCCGAGGAAATACGCGTGCCACAGCAACCGCACAACTTGCAACTTGTGGCAGCAACGTTCGCTCACAAAAACGCACAATTTATTGACCGAAAAGCAACGTATTTACGCCGAAAATGATTTTTTAAACGGAGCGACCGAAAAACACGTCTGTTCACCTCAGTAGATAGGGACATGAGGGTCTCGGATCTCTCGAACTTGTTTTACGTGGCGTGTTCCACACTGAAGGGATTACGACCACAGCACTCGAATATACCCACAAGAGGTATATAGTGCATGGGCACGGATGGTACGCCTGCCAGCGCCCCAGACTAGAAGCTATAGCTATGTACATAGCGACCAGCCTGGTACCTTTCAAGTATGTGCTTGCCGGGCAACATACTCCCTCTGGATAAGAGGCGAAGTGTATCTATCACCTCTGCTGATCTATGGGTCACAGCACCCGAGTTGTGTAACGCAACTCCACGTCGAGTCCGAGGACTCTACCCGCGATATGGGTATCAACCACAGCCACCACGATACTCCCACAAGGGGGCCTACCTCAATGGTAGTCGGCTTCGCAGACGACGTAGCGTTGGTGATAGTGGCCAAGCACAGGGAGGAAGCGGAGAGAGCGGCGAACAAGGCTATCGAGACAATGGAGATGTGGCTCCAAAATGCCGGTCTAAGCCTAGCCCCGCAAAAGACCGAAGCGGTGCTGGTCAGCAGCCGCAAGGTGCTGGAAACGGCGACAATCCGGGTTGGTGGTATGGCCATAACCTCCCAGCGGGCCATAAAATACCTGGGCGTGATGATCGACGCCCGGCTCACCTTCCGCGAGCACCTTGATTATATCCAGGGCAAGGCTGCAGCCACTAACAGGGGCCTTGCCAGGATCCTTCTAAACACCAGAGGCCCCAAGCAGAACAGGAGAAGGCTCCTCGTGAGCGTTGCCTCGGCGCAAATTTTGTATGCAGCACCCATCTGGGCTGAGGCGATGAATACGCCCAGCTACAGGAGAGGGGTAGATGCAGTCTACAGGCTGGGTGCTATAAGAGTCGCGTCCGGCTTCAGGACAGTCTCCGACGACGCCATTCTGGTCATTGCGGGGATGGTCCCGCTGAAGGAGCGCGCTCGTGAGCTCAAGGAGCTCAAGGAAACCCGTGCTCGCAATGAGGGTGCGGGCGGCACCCCCAATACAGCTGCAAAGGAGGACGCCAAGGAGAGGTCGCTCACAGCCTGGCAGGAGTGCTGGGACGCGTCGACGAAGGGACGTTGGACACACACCCTCATTCCTAACCTTAGAAGGTGGGTGCTGCGAAGCCATGGGCAGGTCGACTTTTACCTGACCCAGGTCCTGAGTGGACATGGCTGCTTCCGGCAATACCTGAAGCGTTTTGGCCACACGGAGGATGACTGGTGCCCGGAGTGCGGGAGTTCGATAATCGAGGACGCCAGGCACGTTGTCTTTGAGTGCCGGCGGTTTGCACGAGAGCGCCACCGACTGGAGATGACGGCGGGTAGATCAATCCACCCGGGAAACCTAGTGGAGGTAATGCTGGAGAACCAGATGCTCTGGGACGCAGTAGCAACTTTTGCTGCAGCATTAATGCAGAGGCTCAGGAGCATCGAGCAGGAGAGGCGGTAGGGTGGAGAGTTGGGGCCTGTGGCGGGCGAAGCAATGCCTAGCGGTCGTCCCGCCCGCACTCAATCCCTCACTATCCATCATCCATGAACAACCACCTTTCCCCCCCCTTATTATTATGGTTATACTTATGTATGTATGTATGTTAAATGTTGTTGATATTAATAAAAACAAAAAGTATATAAAAAAAAAACCTCAATGGTAGTGTCTTGGACACACTATCCAACCCGTGGCACCGAAGTTTGTGGGCTCGGTGACCCACCCCTTTAGCTCCGACAAGCTCGGATGGGGGGCCCTGCCATGTTAGTCGCCTCCTACGACAAGCTATGGCGAACTGTGGTAGAATTCTTCGCCGCTAACCACACGGCACAGTAGCGTCGGGGTCGTCAACAATAGCAATTCCATGGCGTCAGTGTATGTACATATTCCAGCGAGTAGTCCAATAAAAATTCCAAAAATCCAGATGAGAGATGGGAGGTTCAGTGTTTTAGCGCACAAAGTAACTTGGATTTGCTGGCAACCCATTAATCAGATTCCGCGCTCGATAAGTATTAGTTCTGCGCCAGAAAACAGCCTCGGCAAACAATTGAAATAGTCTCATTCGTTCAGGGTTTCTAACCACTCCCGAGAAAATCCATTCGTCTTGCTCACGAACTATTCCTAGAGAATCTAGATGTCTAAGGTCATCGTACAATATGCATTCACATAAAACGTGCAGCCAATCTTCACTCGAAGCTCCACATAAACATGAAGCTATGTGGTTTCGATTTCTCTGCTGAAGAAACGCGTTGAAGGATCCATGTCCTGTCATTAGGAAGCCAGCCTTGAGCTTGAAAGTAAAATCTTTGTTGAGATAAACAAAAGATACTTCTGGGATAAATTTATATGTAACCCTTCCGGCGACGTCATGGTCCCATCTAGTTTGCCACTCATTCATCATGTGATCATGCAGCAATGCCTGTTTTGTGTCCCAGTCCATAGCAGTGTGATCCAAATTATTTATCCAATTATCATTATCAAGGGGAACTCCTTTTTTCAACTTATGTTTGATACTTGTTAGTTTTGCTACCAAGTCTAGTGGTGGTGTACCAGCCAGAACTTGTAGTGCCGCTGTGGATACAGTTCTGCAAACAGTAAGACTGCCCAACAAAACTAATCTTTGACATGATAAAAGTCGATTTCTTGCTCGTAATTGCTTGAGAATAACCGGGTACCATATAGACACGCCAAACAACATACATGGTATCATTAGACCCATGTATATAGCGCGTCTAGCACGTGGTTTCAGTCCCCAATCAACCCGAAACCACCGACGGGGGAGCCACGACGACAGTAGCAGCTCGGGCAGCGGCGGCAGCGGCAGCAGGTGCAACGAATGTGACGTCATCAGAAGCGGCGGTCACCTGCACATCCGATGAAGAGAGCGCCGTCTCTTCCAGCACTCCAACTGGCTCCGGTTTGCTTTCTCCAGGCACGGCCAATAACTTGGCCTGCGTAGGCGCCGAAATCGCGCTCATCTTCGACTTACGTTCGCGGCGACGTTTCCGTGCACTGATCCGTGCAACAGCACTTGCCCCGCTGCTGGAGAGGTCGCTATCCGACATAGCGCTCATTTCGCCCTAATGGCGCCGCCTGGTGCCGGAAGGTGAAACTAACATTTCCCCAAATATGCTACAACAAGAAAGGAAAGCTAACTTCGGGCGGAGCCGAAGTTTATATACCCTTGCAGTTAAAACCGGATATATATCGCAAACATCGGATATAGTTGGCCGATCCTTATGAGAATATGATAATATTACCCAATTTATTATAATACAAAAACCAAACCTAAAAATGTCCCAAACTTCTATCTTCAAAAACACAAAAGTTGGGTCATTTCCGATCGTTCAGTTATATGGTAGCTATAGGATATATTTGGCCGATCCTTATGAAATTTGGCATGTCGTATTATTTTGCCAAAAATAGCTCTCTTGTCAAATTTGAACTCTCTAACTCTAAAAACACCGAAGTTATACCATTTCCGATCAATCAGTTATATGGCAGCTATATGATATAGTCGGCCGATCTGGGCCGGTCCGACTTATATACTGCGTGCAAAGGAAAGAAGGGTGTGTGCAAAATTTCAAGACGATAGCTTTAAAACTGAGAGACTAGTTCGCGTAGAAACGGACAGACAGACAGACGGACAGACAGACGGACAGACGGACCGACGGACAGACGGACAGACGGACATGCTCATATCAACTCAGGAGGTGATCCTGATCATGAATATATATACTTTGTTGGGTCGGAGATGTCTCCTTCACTGCGTTGCACACTTTGGACAAAATTATAATACCCTCTGCAAGGGTATAAAAATACAACTACAATTCCCCAAATATGCTGAAAAAATTTCCGCCCAACAAATGGTTTGCCAAAGATGCTGTAAAAAATTTCCGCCCAAAAGAAAACTATTCCACACTCACCACAGAAAAACCACCACCACGAGCACCGCGTGGGAAAACGAATTTTTCGTTAGAAACACTAGAATCCGCAACGAAAAATACACCAACCGCTCCGCGTAGTTAATCCGCGAATTTAGATACTTTTCAGCCACGTACGACACGTAAATTTAATTTAATTTAATTAAATCTGCTATTAAACGCCTTATTTCCACTTTAAAAAATAAAAATCTAAAAAATGTCTGATTTTCACTTTCCAAATAAATAATCACCGTTCAAATAATTAATTTTCAAATAATCATCCCCAAAAATAACCACTTCCAAAAATAATCACTCCCAAAAATAATTACTTTTTCAAATAATTACTTTTAAAAATAATCACTCCCGAAAATAATCACCTTCAAAAATAATCACTTTCAAAATAATCACTTTCCGTGTATGTACATATGTATGTACATATGTATGTCAAGGTAGCGGCACTGTACGTATGTATGTTCATAAAAAAAAATGCGGCAATTTCACAAAAGAAAAACCGAGTTTTTCTTTAGAAAAACCTAATTTTCCGCATTTTCCGTACGGTCATCATGGGCGGCGGCGGCATAGTGAGCCGAGTCTCCAACTCATTCACCCGCAACATCAGGGCCACCACGAGCTCATCGTAGCGGCTCAACGAGTCCGAAACGACTCCAATGTCGCCTCCGATTAGGGCGCTCCGAACTGCGCGCAGGGTGGCGGATAGCTCCGCCAGCACGGCTCCGTTTCCTGCGGCAACAGCGGTGCGAGCTTTGGCCTGCTCAACGGCGACGGGGGAGCCACGACGACAGTAGCAGCTCGGGCAGCGGCGGCAGCGGCAGCAGGTGCAACGAATGCGACGTCATCAGAAGCGGCGGTCACCTGCACATCCGATGAAGAGAGCGCCGTCTCTTCCAGCACTCCAACTGGCTCCGGTTAGCTTTCTCCAGGCACGGCCAATAACTTGGCCTGCGTAGGCGCCGAAATCGCGCTCATCTTCGACTTACGTTCGCGGCGACTGATCCGTGCAACAGCACTTGCCCCGCTGCTAGAGAGGTCGCTATCCGACATAGCGCTCATTTCGCCCTTAAAAATGGCGCCGCAACTAGGTGCCGGAAGGTGAAACTAAAATTTCCCCAAATATGCTACAAAAATACAACTACAATTCTCCACAAATATGCTGAAAAAATTTCCGCCCAACAAATGGTGCTTTATAAGTTTGCCAAAGATGCTAAATTCCAAAAGAGTAAAAAATCACCGTCCAAAAAAAACTGCCCCCAAAACCCCCCCCCCAGCCCCCCGGGGGAAAACGAAAAACCGAATTTTTCGTTAGAAATACTAGAATCCGCAACGACAAATACACCAACCGCTCCGCGTAGTTAATCCGCGAATTTAGATACTTTTCAGCCACGTGTCTTTTACTTTCAGCCACGTAAAAAATGTCTGATTTTCACTTTCCAAATAAATAATCACCGTTCAAATAATTAATTTTCAAATAATCATCCCCAAAAATAACCACTTCCAAAAATAATCACTTCCCAAAAATAAATTTCTTTTTTAAATAATTACTTTTCAAAATAATCACTTTTCAAAATAATCACCTTCAAAAATAATCACTTTCCGTGTATGTACATATGTATGTACATATGTATGTCAAGGTAGCGGCACTGTACGTATGTATGTTCATAAAAAAAATGCGGCAATTTCACAAAAGAAAAACCGAGTTTTTCTTTAGAAAAACCCTAATTTTCCGCATTTTCCGTACGGTCATCATGGGCGGCGGCGGCATAGTGAGCCGAGTCTCCAACTCATTCACCCGCAACATCAGGGCCACCACGAGCTCATCGTAGCGGCTCAACGAGTCCGAAACGACTCCAATGTCGCCTCCGATTAGGGCGCTCCGAACTGCGCGCTGGGTGGCGGATAGCTCCGCCAGCACGGCTCCGTTTCCTGCGGCAACAGCGGTGCGAGCTTTGGCCTGCTCAACGGCGACGGGGGAGCCACGACGACAGTAGCAGCTCGGGCAGCGGCGGCAGCGGCAGCAGGTGCAACGAATGCGACGTCATCAGAAGCGGCGGTCACCTGCACTTCCGATGAAGAGAGCGCCGTCTCTTCCAGCACTCCAACTGGCTCCGGTTTGCTTTCTCCAGGCACGGCCAATAACTTGGCCTGCGTAGGCGCCGAAATCGCGCTCATCTTCGACTTACGTTCGCGGCGACTGATCCGTGCAACAGCACTTGCCCCGCTGCTAGAGAGGTCGCTATCCGACATAGCGCTCATTTCGCCCTTAATGGGCACAATGGCGCCGCCTGGTGCCGGAAGGTGAAACTAAAATTTCCCCAAATATGCTACAAAAATACAACTACAATTCCCCAAATATGCTGAAAAAATTTCGGCCCAACAAATGGTGCTTTATAAGTTTGCCAAAGATGCTGTAAAAAATTTGCGCCCAAAAGAAAACTTTTCCACACTCACCACAGAAAAACCACCACCACGAGCACCGCGTGGGAAAACGAAAAACCGAATTTTTCGTTAGAAATACTAGAATCCGCAACGAAAAATACACCAACCGCTCCGCGTAGTTAATCCGCGAATTTAGATACTTTTCAGCCACGTACGACACGTAAATTTAATTTAATTTAATTAAATCTGCTATTAAACGCCTTATTTCCACTTTAAAAAATAAAAATCTAAAAAATGTCTGATTTTCACTTTCCAAATAAATAATCACCGTTCAAATAATTAATTTTCAAATAATCATCCCCAAAAATAACCACTTCCAAAAATAATCACTCCCAAAAATAATTACTTTTTCAAATAATTACTTTTCAAAATAATCACTCCCGAAAATAATCACCTTCAAAAATAATCACTTTCCGTGTATGTACATATGTATGTAGATATGTATGTCAAGGTAGCGGCAATGTACGTATGTATGTTCATAAAAAAAAATGCGGCAATTTCACAAAGAAAAACCGAGTTTTTCTTTAGAAAAACCTAATTTTCCGCATTTTCCGTACGGTCATCATGGGCGGCGGCGGCATAGTGAGCCGAGTCTCCAACTCATTCACCCGCAACATCAGGGCCACCACGAGCTCATCGTAGCGGCTCAACGAGTCCGAAACGACTCCAATGTCGCCTCCGATTAGGGCGCTCCGAACTGCGCGCTGGGTGGCGGATAGCTCCGCCAGCACGGCTCCGTTTCCTGCGGCAACAGCGGTGCGAGCTTTGGCCTGCTCAACGGCGACGGGGGAGCCACGACGACAGTAGCAGCTCGGGCAGCGGCGGCAGCGGCAGCAGGTGCAACGAATGCGACGTCATCAGAAGCGGCGGTCACCTGCACTTCCGATGAAGAGAGCGCCGTCTCTTCCAGCACTCCAACTGGCTCCGGTTTGCTTTCTCCAGGCACGGCCAATAACTTGGCCTGCGTAGGCGCCGAAATCGCGCTCATCTTCGACTTACGTTCGCGGCGACTGATCCGTGCAACAGCACTTGCCCCGCTGCTAGAGAGGTCGCTATCCGACATAGCGCTCATTTCGCCCTTAATGGGCACAATGGCGCCGCCTGGTGCCGGAAGGTGAAACTAAAATTTCCCCAAATATGCTACAAAAATACAACTACAATTCCCCAAATATGCTGAAAAAATTTCGGCCCAACAAATGGTGCTTTATAAGTTTGCCAAAGATGCTGTAAAAAATTTGCGCCCAAAAGAAAACTTTTCCACACTCACCACAGAAAAACCACCACCACGAGCACCGCGTGGGAAAACGAAAAACCGAATTTTTCGTTAGAAATACTAGAATCCGCAACGAAAAATACACCAACCGCTCCGCGTAGTTAATCCGCGAATTTAGATACTTTTCAGCCACGTACGACACGTAAATTTAATTTAATTTAATTAAATCTGCTATTAAACGCCTTATTTCCACTTTAAAAAATAAAAATCTAAAAAATGTCTGATTTTCACTTTCCAAATAAATAATCACCGTTCAAATAATTAATTTTCAAATAATCATCCCCAAAAATAACCACTTCCAAAAATAATCACTCCCAAAAATAATTACTTTTTCAAATAATTACTTTTCAAAATAATCACTCCCGAAAATAATCACCTTCAAAAATAATCACTTTCCGTGTATGTACATATGTATGTAGATATGTATGTCAAGGTAGCGGCAATGTACGTATGTATGTTCATAAAAAAAATGCGGCAATTTCACAAAAGAAAAACCGAGTTTTTCTTTAGAAAAACCTAATTTTCCGCATTTTCCGTACGGTCATCATGGGCGGCGGCGGCATAGTGAGCCGAGTCTCCAACTCATTCACCCGCAACATCAGGGCCACCACGAGCTCATCGTAGCGGCTCAACGAGTCCGAAACGACTCCAATGTCGCCTCCGATTAGGGCGCTCCGAACTGCGCGCTGGGTGGCGGATAGCTCCGCCAGCACGGCTCCGTTTCCTGCGGCAACAGCGGTGCGAGCTTTGGCCTGCTCAACGGCGACGGGGGAGCCACGACGACAGTAGCAGCTCGGGCAGCGGCGGCAGCGGCAGCAGGTGCAACGAATGCGACGTCATCAGAAGCGGCGGTCACCTGCACTTCCGATGAAGAGAGCGCCGTCTCTTCCAGCACTCCAACTGGCTCCGGTTTGCTTTCTCCAGGCACGGCCAATACCTTGGCCTGCGTAGGCGCCGAAATCGCGCTCATCTTCGACTTACGTTCGCGGCGACTGATCCGTGCAACAGCACTTGCCCCGCTGCTAGAGAGGTCGCTATCCGACATAGCGCTCATTTCGCCCTTAATGGGAACAATGGCGCCGCCTGGTGCCGGAAGGTGAAACTAAAATTTCCCCAAATATGCTACAAAAATACAACTACAATTCCCCAAATATGCTGAAAAAATTTCGGCCCAACAAATGGTGCTTTATAAGTTTGCCAAAGATGCTGTAAAAAATTTGCGCCCAAAAGAAAACTTTTCCACACTCACCACAGAAAAACCACCACCACGAGCACCGCGTGGGAAAACGAAAAACCGAATTTTTCGTTAGAAATACTAGAATCCGCAACGAAAAATACACCAACCGCTCCGCGTAGTTAATCCGCGAATTTAGATACTTTTCAGCCACGTACGACACGTAAATTTAATTTAATTTAATTAAATCTGCTATTAAACGCCTTATTTCCACTTTAAAAAATAAAAATCTAAAAAATGTCTGATTTTCACTTTCCAAATAAATAATCACCGTTCAAATAATTAATTTTCAAATAATCATCCCCAAAAATAACCACTTCCAAAAATAATCACTCCCAAAAATAATTACTTTTTCAAATAATTACTTTTCAAAATAATCACTCCCGAAAATAATCACCTTCAAAAATAATCACTTTCCGTGTATGTACATATGTATGTAGATATGTATGTCAAGGTAGCGGCACTGTACGTATGTATGTTCATAAAAAAAAATGCGGCAATTTCACAAAAGAAAAACCGAGTTTTTCTTTAGAAAAACCTAATTTTCCGCATTTTCCGTACGGTCATCATGGGCGGCGGCGGCATAGTGAGCCGAGTCTCCAACTCATTCACCCGCAACATCAGGGCCACCACGAGCTCATCGTAGCGGCTCAACGAGTCCGAAACGACTCCAATGTCGCCTCCGATTAGGGCGCTCCGAACTGCGCGCTGGGTGGCGGATAGCTCCGCCAGCACGGCTCCGTTTCCTGCGGCAACAGCGGTGCGAGCTTTGGCCTGCTCAACGGCGACGGGGGAGCCACGACGACAGTAGCAGCTCGGGCAGCGGCGGCAGCGGCAGCAGGTGCAACGAATGCGACGTCATCAGAAGCGGCGGTCACCTGCACTTCCGATGAAGAGAGCGCCGTCTCTTCCAGCACTCCAACTGGCTCCGGTTTGCTTTCTCCAGGCACGGCCAATAACTTGGCCTGCGTAGGCGCCGAAATCGCGCTCATCTTCGACTTACGTTCGCGGCGACTGATCCGTGCAACAGCACTTGCCCCGCTGCTAGAGAGGTCGCTATCCGACATAGCGCTCATTTCGCCCTTAATGGGAACAATGGCGCCGCCTGGTGCCGGAAGGTGAAACTAAAATTTCCCCAAATATGCTACAAAAATACAACTACAATTCCCCAAATATGCTGAAAAAATTTCGGCCCAACAAATGGTGCTTTATAAGTTTGCCAAAGATGCTGTAAAAAATTTGCGCCCAAAAGAAAACTTTTCCACACTCACCACAGAAAAACCACCACCACGAGCACCGCGTGGGAAAACGAAAAACCGAATTTTTCGTTAGAAATACTAGAATCCGCAACGAAAAATACACCAACCGCTCCGCGTAGTTAATCCGCGAATTTAGAAACTTTTCAGCCACGTACGACACGTAAATTTAATTTAATTTAATTAAATCTGCTATTAAACGCCTTATTTCCACTTTAAAAAATAAAAATCTAAAAAATGTCTGATTTTCACTTTCCAAATAAATAATCACCGTTCAAATAATTAATTTTCAAATAATCATCCCCAAAAATAACCACTTCCAAAAATAATCACTCCCAAAAATAATTACTTTTTCAAATAATTACTTTTAAAAATAATCACTCCCGAAAATAATCACCTTCAAAAATAATCACTTTCCGTGTATGTACATATGTATGTACATATGTATGTCAAGGTAGCGGCACTGTACGTATGTATGTTCATAAAAAAAAATGCGGCAATTTCACAAAAGAAAAACCGAGTTTTTCTTTAGAAAAACCTAATTTTCCGCATTTTCCGTACGGTCATCATGGGCGGCGGCGGCATAGTGAGCCGAGTCTCCAACTCATTCACCCGCAACATCAGGGCCACCACGAGCTCATCGTAGCGGCTCAACGAGTCCGAAACGACTCCAATGTCGCCTCCGATTAGGGCGCTCCGAACTGCGCGCTGGGTGGCGGATAGCTCCGCCAGCACGGCTCCGTTTCCTGCGGCAACAGCGGTGCGAGCTTTGGCCTGCTCAACGGCGACGGGGGAGCCACGACGACAGTAGCAGCTCGGGCAGCGGCGGCAGCGGCAGCAGGTGCAACGAATGCGACGTCATCAGAAGCGGCGGTCACCTGCACATCCGATGAAGAGAGCGCCGTCTCTTCCAGCACTCCAACTGGCTCCGGTTTGCTTTCTCCAGGCACGGCCAATAACTTGGCCTGCGTAGGCGCCGAAATCGCGCTCATCTTCGACTTACGTTCGCGGCGACTGATCCGTGCAACAGCACTTGCCCCGCTGCTAGAGAGGTCGCTATCCGACAAAGCGCTCATTTCGCCCTTAATGGGCACAATGGCGCCGCCTGGTGCCGGAAGGTGAAACTAAAATTTCCCCAAATATGCTACAAAAATACAACTACAATTCCCCAAATATGCTGAAAAAATTTCGGCCCAACAAATGGTGCTTTATAAGTTTGCCAAAGATGCTGTAAAAAATTTGCGCCCAAAAGAAAACTTTTCCACACTCACCACAGAAAAACCACCACCACGAGCACCGCGTGGGAAAACGAAAAACCGAATTTTTCGTTAGAAATACTAGAATCCGCAACGAAAAATACACCAACCGCTCCGCGTAGTTAATCCGCGAATTTAGATACTTTTCAGCCACGTACGACACGTAAATTTAATTTAATTTAATTAAATCTGCTATTAAACGCCTTATTTCCACTTTAAAAAATAAAAATCTAAAAAATGTCTGATTTTCACTTTCCAAATAAATAATCACCGTTCAAATAATTAATTTTCAAATAATCATCCCCAAAAATAACCACTTCCAAAAATAATCACTCCCAAAAATAATTACTTTTTCAAATAATTACTTTTAAAAATAATCACTCCCGAAAATAATCACCTTCAAAAATAATCACTTTCCGTGCATGTACATATGTATGTACATATGTATGTCAAGGTAGCGGCACTGTACGTATGTATGTTCATAAAAAAAATGCGGCAATTTCACAAAAGAAAAACCGAGTTTTTCTTTAGAAAAACCTAATTTTCCGCATTTTCCGTACGGTCATCATGGGCGGCGGCGGCATAGTGAGCCGAGTCTCCAACTCATTCACCCGCAACATCAGGGCCACCACGAGCTCATCGTAGCGGCTCAACGAGTCCGAAACGACTCCAATGTCGCCTCCGATTAGGGCGCTCCGAACTGCGCGCTGGGTGGCGGATAGCTCCGCCAGCACGGCTCCGTTTCCTGCGGCAACAGCGGTGCGAGCTTTGGCCTGCTCAACGGCGACGGGGGAGCCACGACGACAGTAGCAGCTCGGGCAGCGGCGGCAGCGGCAGCAGGTGCAACGAATGCGACGTCATCAGAAGCGGCGGTCACCTGCACTTCCGATGAAGAGAGCGCCGTCTCTTCCAGCACTCCAACTGGCTCCGGTTTGCTTTCTCCAGGCACGGCCAATAACTTGGCCTGCGTAGGCGCCGAAATCGCGCTCATCTTCGACTTACGTTCGCGGCGACTGATCCGTGCAACAGCACTTGCCCCGCTGCTAGAGAGGTCGCTATCCGACATAGCGCTCATTTCGCCCTTAATGGGCACAATGGCGCCGCCTGGTGCCGGAAGGTGAAACTAAAATTTCCCCAAATATGCTACAAAAATACAACTACAATTCCCCAAATATGCTGAAAAAATTTCCGCACAAATGGTGCTTTATAAGTTTGCCAAAGATGCTGTAAAAAATTTCCGCCCAAAAGAAAACTTTTCCACACTCACCACAGAAAAACCACCACCACGAGCACCGCGTGGGAAAACGAAAAACCGAATTTTTCGTTAGAAATACTAGAATCCGCAACGAAAAATACACCAACCGCTCCGCGTAGTTAATCCGCGAATTTAGATACTTTTCAGCCACGTACGACACGTAAATTTAATTTAATTTAATTAAATCTGCTATTAAACGCCTTATTTCCACTTTAAAAAATAAAAATCTAAAAATCTAATTTCCAAATAAATAATCACCGTTCAAATAATTAATTTTCAAATAATCATCCCCAAAAATAACCACTTCCAAAAATAATCACTCCCAAAAATAATTACTTTTTCAAATAATTACTTTTAAAAATAATCACTCCCGAAAATAATCACCTTCAAAAATAATCACTTTCCGTGTATGTACATATGTATGTACATATGTATGTCAAGGTAGCGGCACTGTACGTATGTATGTTCATAAAAAAAAAGGCGGCAATTTCACAAAAGAAAAACCGAGTTTTTCTTTAGAAAAACCTAATTTTCCGCATTTTCCGTACGGTCATCATGGGCGGCGGCGGCATAGTGAGCCGAGTCTCCAACTCATTCACCCGCAACATCAGGGCCACCACGAGCTCATCGTAGCGGCTCAACGAGTCCGAAACGACTCCAATGTCGCCTCCGATTAGGGCGCTCCGAACTGCGCGCTGGGTGGCGGATAGCTCCGCCAGCACGGCTCCGTTTCCTGCGGCAACAGCGGTGCGAGCTTTGGCCTGCTCAACGGCGACGGGGGGAGCCACGACGACAGTAGCAGCTCGGGCAGCGGCGGCAGCGGCAGCAGGTGCAACGAATGCGACGTCATCAGAAGCGGCGGTCACCTGCACATCCGATGAAGAGAGCGCCGTCTCTTCCAGCACTCCAACTGGCTCCGGTTTGCTTTCTCCAGGCACGGCCAATAACTTGGCCTGCGTAGGCGCCGAAATCGCGCTCATCTTCGACTTACGTTCGCGGCGACTGATCCGTGCAACAGCACTTGCCCCGCTGCTAGAGAGGTCGCTATCCGACAAAGCGCTCATTTCGCCCTTAATGGGCACAATGGCGCCGCCTGGTGCCGGAAGGTGAAACTAAAATTTCCCCAAATATGCTACAAAAATACAACTACAATTCCCCAAATATGCTGAAAAAATTTCCGCCCAACAAATGGTGCTTTATAAGTTTGCCAAAGATGCTGTAAAAAATTTCCGCCCAAAAGAAAACTTTTCCACACTCACCACAGAAAAACCACCACCACGAGCACCGCGTGGGAAAACGAAAAACCGAATTTTTCGTTAGAAATACTAGAATCCGCAACGAAAAATACACCAACCGCTCCGCGTAGTTAATCCGCGAATTTAGATACTTTTCAGCCACGTACGACACGTAAATTTAATTTAATTTAATTAAATCTGCTATTAAACGCCTTATTTCCACTTTAAAAAATAAAAATCTAAAAAATGTCTGATTTTCACTTTCCAAATAAATAATCACCGTTCAAATAATTAATTTTCAAATAATCATCCCCAAAAATAACCACTTCCAAAATAATCACTCCCAAAAATAATTACTTTTTCAAATAATTACTTTTAAAAATAATCACTCCCGAAAATAATCACCTTCAAAAATAATCACTTTCCGTGTATGTACATATGTATGTACATATGTATGTCAAGGTAGCGGCACTGTACGTATGTATGTTCATAAAAAAAGTAATTTTTAATTTTTTATGAACTAATTTACCTAAAACCTAATTTTCCGCATTTTCCGTACGGTCATCATGGGCGGCGGCGGCATAGTGAGCCGAGTCTCCAACTCATTCACCCGCAACATCAGGGCCACCACGAGCTCATCGTAGCGGCTCAACGAGTCCGAAACGACTCCAATGTCGCCTCCGATTAGGGCGCTCCGAACTGCGCGCTGGGTGGCGGATAGCTCCGCCAGCACGGCTCCGTTTCCTGCGGCAACAGCGGTGCGAGCTTTGGCCTGCTCAACGGCGACGGGGGGAGCCACGACGACAGTAGCAGCTCGGGCAGCGGCGGCAGCGGCAGCAGGTGCAACGAATGCGACGTCATCAGAAGCGGCGGTCACCTGCACATCCGATGAAGAGTGCGCCGTCTCTTCCAGCACTCCAACTGGCTCCGGTTTGCTTTCTCCAGGCACGGCCAATAACTTGGCCTGCGTAGGCGCCGAAATCGCGCTCATCTTCGACTTACGTTCGCGGCGACTGATCCGTGCAACAGCACTTGCCCCGCTGCTAGAGAGGTCGCTATCCGACAAAGCGCTCATTTCGCCCTTAATGGGCACAATGGCGCCGCCTGGTGCCGGAAGGTGAAACTAAAATTTCCCCAAATATGCTACAAAAATACAACTACAATTCCCCAAATATGCTGAAAAAATTTCCGCCCAACAAATGGTGCTTTATAAGTTTGCCAAAGATGCTGTAAAAAATTTCCGCCCAAAAGAAAACTTTTCCACACTCACCACAGAAAAACCACCACCACGAGCACCGCGTGGGAAAACGAAAAACCGAATTAATTTCGTTAGAAATACTAGAATCCGCAACGACAAATACACCAACCGCTCCGCGTAGTTAATCCGCAATTTAGATACTTTTCAGCCACGTTACGACACGTAAATTTAATTTAATTTAATTAAATCTGCTATTAAACGCCTTATTTCCACTTTAAAAAATAAAAATCTAAAATGTCTTAAGGTTTAAGACTTATATTCACTTTCCAAATAAATAATCACCGTTCAAATAATTAATTTTCAAATAATCATCCCAAAAATAACCACTTCCAAAAATAATCACTCCCAAAAATAATTACTTTTTCAAATAATTACTTTTAAAAATAATCACTCCCGAAAATAATCACTTAAAAAAATAATCACTTTCCGTGTATGTACATATGTATTAAAGTAGCGGACTGACGTATTTGTTCATAAAAAAATGGCATTTACAAAAGAAAAACCGAGTTTTTTTAGAAAAATAATTTTATATTTTCCGTACGGTCATAATAGGAGAATATGACGAATCTTAATTAATTCACCGCAATCTAAGGACGAGCATTTTAAGAGACTTATAACAATATATGTTTAATATTTTTAATATCCGTAAGGTTTTAAATAGGGACAGAAGGAATCTCTTGAATTGAATCATGCGCGTCACTAATAAGATGACGAGGCATTTGGCTACCTATGCGAAAGTAATTCAACTCCCGCCGTCTTAAGGTTTAAGACTTATAACAATATATGTTTAATATTTTTAATATCCGTGAGGTTTTAAATAGGGACAGAAGGAATCTCTTGAATTGAATCATGCGCGTCACTAATAAGATGACGAGGCATTTGGCTACCTATGCGAAAGTAATTCAACTCCCGCCGTCTTAAGGTTTAAGACTTATAACAATATATGTTTAATATTTTTAATATCCGTGAGGTTTTAAATAGGGACAGAAGGAATCTCTTGAATTGAATCATGCGCGTCACTAATAAGATGACGAGGCATTTGGCTACCTATGCGAAAGTAATTCAACTCCCGCCGTCTTAAGGTTTAAGACTTATAACAATATATGTTTAATATTTTTAATATCCGTGAGGTTTTAAATAGGGACAGAAGGAATCTCTTGAATTGAATCATGCGCGTCACTAATAAGATGACGAGGCATTTGGCTACCTATGCGAAAGTAATTCAACTCCCGCCTCTTAAGGTTTTAAGACTTATAACAATATATGTTTAATATTTTTAATATCCGTGAGGTTTTAAATAGGGACAGAAGGAATCTCTTGAATTGAATCATGCGCGTCACTAATAAGATGACGAGGCATTTGGCTACCTATGCGAAAGTAATTCAACTCCCGCCGTCTTAAGGTTTAAGACTTATAACAATATATGTTTAATATTTTTAATATCCGTGAGGTTTTAAATAGGGACAGAAGGAATCTCTTGAATTGAATCATGCGCGTCACTAATAAGATGACGAGGCATTTGGCTACCTATGCGAAAGTAATTCAACTCCCGCCGTCTTAAGGTTTAAGACTTATAACAATATATGTTTAATATTTTTAATATCCGTGAGGTTTTAAATAGGGACAGAAGGAATCTCTTGAATTGAATCATGCGCGTCACTAATAAGATGACGAGGCATTTGGCTATACTTAAAAGTAATTCAACTCCCGCCGTCTTAAGGTTTAAGACTTATAACAATATATGTTTAATATTTTTAATATCCGTGAGGTTTTAAATAGGGACAGAAGGAATCTCTTGAATTGAATCATGCGCGTCACTAATAAGATGACGAGGCATTTGGCTACCTATGCGAAAGTAATTCAACTCCCGCCGTCTTAAGGTTTAAGACTTATAACAATATATGTTTAATATTTTTAATATCCGTGAGGTTTTAAATAGGGACAGAAGGAATCTCTTGAATTGAATCATGCGCGTCACTAATAAGATGACGAGGCATTTGGCTACCTATGCGAAAGTAATTCAACTCCCGCCGTCTTAAGGTTTAAGACTTATAACAATATATGTTTAATATTTTTAATATCCGTGAGGTTTTAAATAGGGACAGAAGGAATCTCTTGAATTGAATCATGCGCGTCACTAATAAGATGACGAGGCATTTGGCCACCTATGCGAAAGTAATTCAACTCCCGCCGTCTTAAGGTTTAAGACTTATAACAATATATGTTTAATATTTTTAATATCCGTGAGGTTTTAAATAGGGACAGAAGGAATCTCTTGAATTGAATCATGCGCGTCACTAATAAGATGACGAGGCATTTGGCTACCTATGCGAAAGTAATTCAACTCCCGCCGTCTTAAGGTTTAAGACTTATAACAATATATGTTTAATATTTTTAATATCCGTGAGGTTTTAAATAGGGACAGAAGGAATCTCTTGAATTGAATCATGCGCGTCACTAATAAGATGACGAGGCATTTGGCTACCTATGCGAAAGTAATTCAACTCCCGCCGTCTTAAGGTTTAAGACTTATAACAATATATGTTTAATATTTTTAATATCCGTGAGGTTTTAAATAGGGACAGAAGGAATCTCTTGAATTGAATCATGCGCGTCACTAATAAGATGACGAGGCATTTGGCTACCTATGCGAAAGTAATTCAACTCCCGCCGTCTTAAGGTTTAAGACTTATAACAATATATGTTTAATATTTTTAATATCCGTGAGGTTTTAAATAGGGACAGAAGGAATCTCTTGAATTGAATCATGCGCGTCACTAATAAGATGACGAGGCATTTGGCTACCTATGCGAAAGTAATTCAACTCCCGCCGTCTTAAGGTTTAAGACTTATAACAATATATGTTTAATATTTTTAATATCCGTGAGGTTTTAAATAGGGACAGAAGGAATCTCTTGAATTGAATCATGCGCGTCACTAATAAGATGACGAGGCATTTGGCTACCTATGCGAAAGTAATTCAACTCCCGCCGTCTTAAGGTTTAAGACTTATAACAATATATGTTTAATATTTTTAATATCCGTGAGGTTTTAAATAGGGACAGAAGGAATCTCTTGAATTGAATCATGCGCGTCACTAATAAGATGACGAGGCATTTGGCTACCTATGCGAAAGTAATTCAACTCCCGCCGTCTTAAGGTTTAAGACTTATAACAATATATGTTTAATATTTTTAATATCCGTGAGGTTTTAAATAGGGACAGAAGGAATCTCTTGAATTGAATCATGCGCGTCACTAATAAGATGACGAGGCATTTGGCTACCTATGCGAAAGTAATTCAACTCCCGCCGTCTTAAGGCTTAAGACTTATAACAATATATGTTTAATATTTTTAATATCCGTAAGGTTTTAAATAGGGACAGAAGGAATCTCTTGAATTGAATCATGCGCGTCACTAATAAGATGACAAGGCATTTGGCTACCTATGCGAAAGTAATTCAACTCCCGCCGTCTTAAAGTATAAGACTTATAACAATATAAATGAAAAATATTATTTTCATTTTTCACGTCTCTAATAAGATGACGAGGCATTTGGCTACCTAAACGAAAGTAATTCAACTCCCGCCGTCTTAAGGTTTAAGACTTATAACAATATATGTTTAATATTTTTAATATCCGTGAGGTTTTAAATAGGGACAGAAGGAATCTCTTGAATTGAATCATGCGCGTCACTAATAAGATGACGAGGCATTTGGCTACCTATGCGAAAGTAATTCAACTCCCGCCGTCTTAAGGTTTAAGACTTATAACAATATATGTTTAATATTTTTAATATCCGTGAGGTTTTAAATAGGGACAGAAGGAATCTCTTGAATTGAATCATGCGCGTCACTAATAAGATGACGAGGCATTTGGCTACCTATGCGAAAGTAATTCAACTCCCGCCGTCTTAAGGTTTAAGACTTATAACAATATATGTTTAATATTTTTAATATCCGTGAGGTTTTAAATAGGGACAGAAGGAATCTCTTGAATTGAATCATGCGCGTCACTAATAAGATGACGAGGCATTTGGCTACCTATGCGAAAGTAATTCAACTCCCGCCGTCTTAAGGTTTAAGACTTATAACAATATATGTTTAATATTTTTAATATCCGTGAGGTTTTAAATAGGGACAGAAGGAATCTCTTGAATTGAATCATGCGCGTCACTAATAAGATGACGAGGCATT
>JAECYA010000517.1:0-13877 GCA_018153455.1 Drosophila parabipectinata | reverse complement strand
CCCACATACGTCCCATACACATTGTATATCCCCCATCGTAACCCTGATGATCAGGCAGATATTGCGAAGACAGACCAGAGAACGCAAACCCTCCCAACCCGGCGTAAGGAAGCGGCAGCCCAGACCGACCCGTGGCGACGGCTTAGCCAGGATAGCGCGGCTCCACCACAAAGAGGCGCGCCACCGGCCTCGGCAAAGGTCCCGAAAATCCGAGCCCTTGCGTCAAGAAAGTGAGGAAGACTGTCAAGGGCGGGCTGCTACTTGAATTGGCCAGGAAGAAGGAGAACTCCACACAGGCCCTTAAAGGTTGCATTGAGGAGGTCCTAGGGAGCAAGGCAGAGGTGCGGGCTTACTCGGAGGAGACCAAGGAGTCACTCGTCGAGCTACGAGGACTCGACCCACTAGCTACTTTAGAGGTGGCTATCGCGCAGCAGGCAGCGGTGGACCAAGGCGCCTTGAAAGTAAAGAAGCTGAGAAACAGTTATGGTGAGACGCAGACCGCTATCGAGCCTTTCCCCGAGAGCCTTGCCGAGGCTATCTTTGCTGTGGGCAAGGTGAAGGTTGGGTGGTCAGTATGCCATATGAAGGAAAAGGAGGTCGTGGCTCGCTGCTACAGGTGTCTTGGGATGGGGCACATCGCAAGCGCTTGCAAGAGCTCGAAGGACAGGAGCTCGGACCACAGGGCGGCCACCTGCAAAGAGGACCCTCGATGCTTCTCGTGCGAAGATAAGGGCCGGAAGGATGTGAGGCATCAGACTGGAAGCAGAAGTTGCCCCATGTCAGCGAAAGGAGGTGGACCTAGGACGACAGGATGTTAGTGCTTCAGCTGAACCTGAACCACTGTAGGGCGGCCTAGGGCCACTGTAGGGCAACTGTCGCGACAATGCACTCAGTGCACAGTGCGGAGGGATTTGTAAGGGCTCGGATAGGTGGGGCATGGCTTTACAGCTACTACATGGCACGTAGCCTAACCACCAATGAGTTCGAGCGCATGATGGACTGCCTAGGAATGACATCACGTCCTTGTAGCAGGGGACTTCAACGCATGGGCGCAGGACTGGGGCTGCCCGAGGACGAATGCGAGAGGAAGAGTGGTCAGAGAAACCTTTGCCTCACTCGACCTCGTCCTGCTAAACGAAGGAAACCAGCACACCTTCAGCAGAGCCGGAGCAGGTTCCATCATAGACCTGACGTTCGCAAGCCCCTCGCTAGCGACTGGTGCTAACTGGAGGATACGCGGCAGCTTTACAGCCAGCGACCACGAAGCAATATTGGGCTCAAATGGTAACCCTCCAGAAAGACCGAGGGATCCGAAACCACGAGGCTACAGAGTCGGTACGCTCCAGGCGAGGAACTTCACCGAGGCAGCGCGCGACATTGGCAACGTCTTACCAGGCGGAGCCAACGAAATGGCTGATACCCTGGCTGCTAAGCTGGAAGCAGCGTGCATGGCGAGCATGCAGCGGAGAAGCGCCGCTACCGTAGGAACCACGCTCCCGTTCACTGGTGGAGCGACGAGATTGGCTCCATCCGAGCTGAGTGCATGAGAGCAAGGAGGCTCATGCAGCGCGCAAGAGGCAGCGACGCCTTTGAGGAGCGGCACCTAGCCTTCAAGGACCGACGCAAAGCATTGAAGGTGGCCATCCGAGACAGCAAAAGGAAATGCTTCCTGGAGCTATGCGACTCGGCGGAGGAAAATCCATGGGGCAACGCGTACCGGATAGTGGTGAAGAGGCTGCGGGCAGGAAGCCAGTCCCCCACGGACCCGAACGTGCTAAGGACCATAGTCCAAGCACTGTTTCCAGCCGGCAACCAGGTCACCCAGCTTCTCACCCCCGCAGCAGACAATGAAGCGACTGAGGAGGTAACGGAAGAGGAAGTACTGGCCATAGGGAGAGGCCTGGCCCCGAACAAAGCACCCGGCCCTGAAGCTGGCTCTAGCTCTGCAGCCGGGCAGCTTTGCAGAGCTCTACAATAAATGTATCCGTGAAGGCACTTTTCCCATCAGGTGGAAGGTACAGAAGCTCCTGCTGCTCCTCAAACCAGGGAAACCAAGGGGGGATGCGTCGTCCTATAGGCCAATCTGCCTGCTGGACACAACGGGCAAGGTCTTCGAGAGGGTGATCGCGGCGAGGCTCGAAGCAGCCATAGAGGAGGCGGGAGAGCTGTCTCCCAAGCAGTATGGGTTCCGGAAGGGAAGGTCTACGGTGAATGCCATAGCACCGGTGGTCGGCATTGCTTGCAACGGAATAGCGGCAACCAGGTGGAAAGGTGGCTCCAAGAAATACTGCCTGATAGTCACCCTGGACATCAGGAACGCCTTCAACACGGTGGACTGGAGCAAAACACTGGCAGCCCTAAGGCGGTTCAACGTTCCCAGTGCCATAATGAACGTCGTCAGTAGCTACTTTAGCTGCAGAGTGCTACTGGTCGACACGGACATGGGCACGGAGTCCTACGACGTTACGGCGGGTGTGCCCGAAGGATCGGTCCTAGGACCGCTGCTGTGGAACGCCATGTATGACGGAATCCTGAGGCTGCAGCTCCCAGCGGGAATCGAGACAATGGAGATGTGGCGCCAAAATGCCGGTCTAAGCCTAGCCCCGCAAAAGACTGAAGCGGTGCTGGTCAGCAGCCGCAAGGTGCTGGAAACGGCGACAATCCGGGTTGGTGGTATGGCCATAACCTCCCAGCGGGCCATAAAATAACTGGGCGTGATGATCGACGCCCGGCTCTCCTTCCGCGAGCACCTTGATTATATCCAGGGCAAGGCTGCAGCCACTACCACGGGCCTTGCCAGGATCCTTCTAAACACCAGAGGCCCCAAGCAGAACAGGAGAAGGCTCCTCGTGAGCGTCGCCTCTGCGCAAATTTTGTATGCAGCGCCCATCTGGGCTGAGGCGATGAATACGCCCAGCTTCAGGAGAGGGGTAGACGCAGTTTACAGGCTGGGTGCTATAAGGGTCGCGTCCGGCTTCAGGACAGTCTCCGACGACGCCATTCTGGTCATTGCGGGGATGGTCCCGCTGAAGGAGCGCGCTCGTGAGCTCAAGGAGCTTAAGGAAACCCGTGCTCGCAATGGGGGTGCCGCCGGCACCTGAAAGGTAGGACGCCAAGGAGAGGTCGCTCGCAGCCTGGCAGGATTGCTGGGATGCGTCGACGAAGGGAAGATGGACACACACCCTCATTCCTATCCTTAGAAGGTGGGTGCTGCGAAGCCACGGGCAGGTCGACTTTTACCTGACCCAGGTCTTGAGTGGACATGGCTGCTTCCGGCAATACCTGAAGCGTTTTGGCCACGCGGAGGATGACTGGTGCCCGGAGTGCGGGAGTTCGATAATCGAGGACGCCAGGCACGTTGTCTTTGAGTGCCGCCCAGAGAGAGCACGAGAGCGCCACCGACTGGAGACGACGGCGGGCCGATCAATCCACCCGGGAAACCTAGTGGAGGTAATGCTGGAGAACCAGATGCTCTGGGACGCAGTAGCAACTTTTGCTGCAGCTTTAATGCAGAGGCTCAGGAGCATCGAGCAGGAGAGGCGGTAGGGTAGAGAGTTGGGGCCTGTGGCGGGCGAAGCAATGCCTAGCGGTCGTCCCGCCCGCTCTCAAGCCCCCACTATCCATCATCCATGAACAACCACCTTCCCCCAACCTTATGATAGAGTGTTTTTATACCCTTGCAGAGGGTATTATAATTTTGGTCAAAAGTGTGCAACGCAATGAAGGAGACATCTCCGACCCTATAAAGCATATATATTCTTGATCAGGATCACCTCCTGAGTTGATATGAGCATGTCTGTCTGTCCGTCTGTCCGTCTGTCTGTCCGTCTGTCTGTTTCTACGCGAACTAGTCTCTCAGTTTTAAAGCTATCGTCTTGAAACTTTGCACACACCCTTTTTTCCTTTGCGCGCAGTATATAAGTCGGAACGGCCCGGATCGGCCGACTATATCTTATAGCTGCCATATAACTGATTGATCGGAAATGGTATAACTTTTGTGTTTTTAGAGTTAGAGAGTTCAAATTTGACATGAGAGCTATTTTTGGCAAAACATTACGTCATGCCAAATTTCATAAGGATCGGCCGACTATATCCTATAGCTGCCATATAACTGAACGATCGGAAATGACCCAACTTTCGTGTTTTTGAAGAAAGAAAGCTGGAATTTAATACAGATTATATTTTTGGTCAGTTAATCCAACCTACCAAATTGCATTAGGATCGGCCGACTATATCTCATGGCTGCCATATAACTGAACGATCGGAAATGGTATTTGGTAGAAATATCAACTTTCGTATTTTCGAAGATAGAAGTTTGGGACTTTTTTTAGATTTTGTATTGTAATAAATTGGATTATATATTCCTATTCAGATAAGGATCGGCCAACTATATCCGATGTTTGCGATATATATCCGGTTTTAACTGCAAGGGTATATAAACTTCGGCTCCGCCCGAAGTTAGCTTTCCTTTCTTGTTTTACTTTGGTTTTTAACTGTTATTATTATTTTCTTAGTGTTTATTGTTTAGTTTTTCCAAATTAAATTATTTTGCAAATTTTTTTAGAGGCAAAATTGTGCTGGAAAATTATTTATTAATAAATATTGAAAATATTTTTACATTTTATAAGTAAAATATGTAAAATAAAATATATAGCATAATAATGAGTATTTCTGGAAAAAAAGAAATCAATTGCTTAATTCACTTTTGAATTATTTTATTATCAGCGTCTAAAAATACAGGCAAATATGCATAGTTGTATCGTACATTCTAGAATGCATTCGAAACAATTCGAATGCGAACTGTAACTCTAACTCATTCAATCCGGTTTTCATCCCCCGAATGTTGTGCGAGTGAGACCTACACAGTCGCACTCACTCATTCATTAATTTTCGTCTCAGCATTCTATCTCACTCAATTCATTTTCGAGGTTGTGCATTTGAATGTCGTTTTTTAGCTATTCATGCAGATGAAACTGTCGCATCTTATTGTAAAATTCGATTAAGCTGATCGATGCAATTTGGTGGGTACTTGAAACGCAAAAGGCGTAATTGATTGGGATTCGGAGGGAAGCTGATGTTTACTTTTGATTTTGATTTGTTTATGGGGAACCGAGATCGGACCTCAGAGCCAAAGACAAAGCAGAAGGCAAATGCAGAGTTTGAAAATATTGTTTATAAAAGCCATAAGTGGCCTGTATTTAGGGGTTGGATAACTCTCCCCTTTCTAATATAGATCGTCCCGATTCAATATGAAATTCGTTTAAATGATCTCTTAATTCTGTTAAAAAAATTTTTTGGTTAATAGATTTTTCTGGTTCAGGCCGATGTTTTTTGGTTACAAATAATATAGCATTTTTGTATTTTATAATAAGTGAAAGAATCAAATATATAATGATTAAAATTAATAATATAAAGGTAAGTGATATTTTAGTATTCTTAATTTTAACGAATGGGTTTAAAATGTTTATATTATCTAAAGAAAGATCAGAGTTATTTGATAATATGTAAGGGGATATTTCATAATTTTTGAAGTGGTTCGTAGTTACGTATTCAAGAATTTTATTTTCCAAATCGGTATATGAGATATTATTAATTTTAGTTGTACCATTAAATGTTATTAAAAATGAACCGTTTAAATGGGAGTTGTTAACAATATTGTTCCCACTTATAAGAATGGCACCATCTTGTATAATGTCTATTTTTTTATTTTTTTTTCTTATTTTTTTACAGGTTGATTTCTCACCATTTAATAACCGGGTAAAACAAGTTTTTTTGTTACTTAGAGTGCAATAATTATTAAAAAGTTCGTTCTTTAAATTAGACATTTCGTAAAAAATATTTTCGCATATTGCGACTTGATTGCTTAATACTAGTTTCCCGTCGATTTGGGAAATCGCTCTAGCGTGATATATTTCACATCTCTTTTTTATTATTGGGTATTTTATATAAATTTTTAAAAGTTCTTTATGCAATGCGATTTTAAAATTAAATCATTAATTTTTTTTGATTAAATTAACCTAGGTTAATTTTTCTAAGGCAATCCCATTAATAGAATAAGTAGCTTGCAGAGGGCAAGAACGATAAAAAGACATATGTTTGCATTTAGATCCATTAAGTATTAGATCATTAGCTAAACACCATTTTTGAAAGTTATCAAGGTCAGACTGAAGACTGCATTGGGCAGAGATGGATTTGTACTGAAGACAAAGCTTTACATCATCTGCATACATAAGAACTAGAGAGTTCGTTAAAACAGGGGGCAAGTCGTTTATAAAAAGCGTAAATAATAACGGGCCAAGATGACTTCCTTGAGGGACGCCGGATGTAGCACGGACCAGACGGGACTGAATGTTTTTAAATAAAACTCTTTGTGTCCTTCCATCTAGGTAGCTGGAGATCCACGTTAAGAGGTCTTTAGGAAAACCCAGCATATTCAGTTTACTCAACAAAAGTGAGTGATTAACTGAATCAAATGCTTTGCTGAAGTCTGTGTAAATTACATCGGTTTGATATCCCTTACAAAAGCCGTCTATGACAAAGGATGTCAACTCCAATAAGTTTGTGGTGGTGGAGCGACGCTTAATAAAGCCATGCTGACAAGGAGTGATGATCGAAGAGCAAAGGTGTTGCAAATGAGGGGTAATTAATTTTTCAAATAACTTTGGAATTGCCGACAACTTAGAGATGCCTCTGTAGTTGGCAGCCTCGGACTTTTTCCCCTTTTTATGTAGGGGAATTATAAATGATTCCTTCCACTTAAGGGGAAAAATCGAGGTTTCCAAAGATAAGTTGAAAAGTCTAAGTAGAGGTTTGCACAGAGCCCTGGCGCAGTATTTTAGCACACAGCCTGGTACTCCGTCGGGGCCTGGCGAATAAATGGGTTTTACCCTTAAAAGACCAGATAATAAGTTGTTCTCAGAAAAAGACGGACAGAAAATAAGATTTGCTGCTTGAATGTTATATGCGTAAGGCTGATCAGTCAATTTAGGAAGAGAATAAGTTGTTTGAAAAAATTCTGCGAAAAGATCGGCAACGGCCTGATCCGAAGTCGCAGAGGAATTTTCAAACGTAAGCAAAGGTGAAAAAGATACGTGTTTACGCTTAGCGTTTACAAAATTATAAAACTGCTTTGGATCCTGAGTAAATTGAATCCGGCAGCGGTCAATATAATTCCTGTAACATTCAGCGTTATGCACGGTAAAATTCGACCGAGCTAGTAGGTATCTTGAGAAATCAACACTACTGCAGATTTTTTTATATTTAAGTAAAAGCTTATTTTTTAAGTTAGCAAGGCACCTTGTAAATCAAGGAGGATTTGTTGAAGCGGACGGATATTTCCAAGGCACACATGAGTCAAAAAATTTATTTAAAGTAAAATAAAATTTTTCTAAAGTGACATTAAGATCAGTGCACGCCAGAATATCAGACCAGTCAAATGTATCAATAAGGCTATTAAGTTTCTGAAAACAGCATTACGGAAACAGCGAATCTTATTTACCACGCTCGGAGACATCTGATCGATACCAGGAGTGGTTTCGATTGAGACCTCCAGTGTGGGGTGATATGGATCCTCTGGGGATGAAAGGGGAAAAGCTCTGGAGAGAGCAGTACCATCAGGATCAGATACAAAACAGAAGTCTAAAAGCCGACCTAGCGAATTTCTAACATTATTGATCTGACCTAGGGACATGTCAAACATGCCCGCGGTGAAGTCATGGTAAGTTATAAGTGACAAAGATGGTGAGTTATCGTGAACATTCTGAACTGTAATAAAATCATCATGGTCCGGAGTTCCAGCTAACCGTTTCCACACGGTGCCTAACTCATTTATCCCTCTTTTTAAGGGATCTAGTTGATACTAATTGTGATTAACTTAGTTCTATTACTTTTATGTCATATTTAATTTCCCCTTGTGACCTTTCCAAAACCCCTTGTGAACTGATTCCAAATTTATTATTTCTTTATAAAAGCTTAAGTTAGTTACATGGAATAAATCTGCGTATAAATCGTACGTCAATACGTGTTCAAGCATTGAACACTATTTTGTATAGAAATTCCTAAGTTAGAGTTTCAAGGGATCGGACCCATGAAATATGAGTCAAACAGATGGTTCAAAACCGATCCCCTGCAGCCTAACACAAACAAATACATAAGTGGTGCGCTTATAGCACTGGAGAAAGGGTCGCATAGCAGGTCAGCGTGCAGTGCGTATCGTACTTATAAGAGAACTTTGACGAATAAAATCAGTTTCCATATGGAGCTCATTGGAGTAAGACCTATTTATTTAGGGCTCCTCTCAACAATACGTCTATATTGTCCTTAAATAGAAGATATTCGTGACTTGTATACTCAATAATTTCTGATTTGGTTAATAAAATAAGGTGGTATAAGGTGTAAATAAGGCTCATTTTCTGGGAAAGGAAAAAAAAAAAACGGATAATATATAAATACTTAGAATTTAATATTATCTTTGTGAATAATTCTATTTCTATTGTTGATTATTATTTTTCAACCTGTCCGTTTGACGTGCTGTGCCTCGGGTCTGCGTAATGTAAAATTAAATTGCACCTTTGTGCGAAAGATTTAAATTGGGCCGAGGTAATGCTCGGGTTATTATCGGTCATTATTACTTTTGCTTGAGGAAAATGTTGAAGAATTTCCATTACTTTATTTTCGATATTTAATTTATTTTGGATTTCTTTTACTACTAGAAATTTTGAGTAAGCGTCAATACAAGTTATGAAAGTAAGACCTTGCGCGTAATATATGTCAATGTGTAAATTTTCTCCTTCTTTACTTGGAATTGGGGCTTCCCCAATTGGAATTTTTATTGGGTGCCTGTTATATTTATTTTCGTTACAAATCACACAATTTTTAATATATTCTTTTAATTTTTTAAAACAGTTTGGCCAATAATATAATTTACTGATCTGTTTGTAATTCTCTTCTAGCCCCCTATGAACACGGCTGTGCGTTTCTGTGCGTCAAGATTTATCTTCCTCGTTTTCCACGTCTTGTAGAAAGATTCTTGTAAAACGAATGTGTTTGTGAAATTATTTTTTAATGGTAATTGAATTTGAAATAAGTCCTCTAAGGTACAATGAATTCCTACCGTAATGTTAGGTGGAAGATACTCTCTTAATATAGTTATTAAATTTTCTGGTGTGTCATATTCAATTAAATGTCGTGTCCTATCAAAAATTTTCAGTGACTCATGTATTGTATACCTCCCCGTTGTTAATAACAGTTGTTGTTTAAATTGATTTAACGGTTCACGGGTCTCTTGTATTACATTTTCAAAACTACTTTCAGCTGAATGCTGTGTGTTCTGATCTGAGTCTGACTGGTCTGTTTGTTCTATATCGCTGTCTGTAATATTATTTATCCGAATTCGAGTTGCAGACGCAACTACATTTGTTGTACCGGGCTTAAATGTTATTTTCGGTGTCAAACTTTGTATGAAAGAATACCATCCTTTCATATCTACATTGGGATTTTTATCCGAAATTGTGTAAGTTAAAGTTTGATGGTCGGTTTGAATTTCAATTCCAATAACTCCGTATAAGTAATTTCTAAGATTTTTAAGAGCCCATACTATCGCTAAAACTTCCTTCTTATTAGTCGCATAAGCTTGTTCTGTTTTAGACAAGGTTTTTGAAATAAAAGTAATTGGTTTTCCTTCTTGAGATAAAACTGCACCAATTGCGACGTCTAAAGCGTCGGTGGTCAAGGTAAATTTTTTATTATAGTCCGGTTGAACTAGTTCTACTTGAGCAATGAGATTTTCTTTCAGCTCGCTAAAAGCTTTAATTGCTGGTTCATCCAGCTGAATCAATATTTTTGTTGACATTCTTTTCGAGATTTTGCCATTATGACCTCCAAGATATTTTGTTAGAGGTTTGGCTATGTAGGCGTAGTTTGAAACAAATTTTCTATAATAGCCCGTAAAACCTAGGAAACTTCTTAGTTCCCGAATATTTTCTGGAAGCGGATATTGTCTAATGGTTTCAATTTTCTCTGGGTCTGTCTTGATGACGTTATAGGATACCATGTATCCTAGAAAACGGGTTTCGCGTTTGAAAAACTTAGATTTTTCTAAAGAGATTTTCATGTTTGCCCTCAATAATATATTTATAATTTTGTTTAGATTGTTTAGATAATTTTGTTTTGTTTAGAATATTATAATGTCGTCCATATAGACATGACATGTTTTCCCTATTTGTTCTCTTAGAATATCGTTCATTGCTCTCTGAAAGATTCTTGGTGCATTTGTTTATCCGAATGGCATTCTTAAAAATTCGTATTTTCCATTATTTATTGAAAAGGCTGTTTTTTCGACATCAGATTCTTTCATTAGTATCTGATGAAATCCTGACTCTAAATCTATTGTTGAAAAATAACTTGCTTTTCCCAAATTTGATAGAACTACTGATGGGTCTTGCATTGGGTATCTGTCAGGTATAGTACTTTCATTCAATTTTTTGTAATCAATGACGAGTCTTAATTTACGGCTTCCGTCTTGATTCTCTCCTTTCTTTGGGACTACCAGAAGTGGTGAATTGTAAGGGCTTCTGCTAGGCCTTATTATGTTTTCTGATAACATTCTTTTGATTTCGCTATTCACGAAGTCGTTGACAGATAGAGCATACGGATATTGCTTCCCGTATATTGGTCTATCTTGGATACGATTTATTTCCCCCTTTATGTCTATTCTAAAAGGAATTTGCATATTTATCTTTGAATGCTCCTTTTCAATATAGTGAACTATCTTTTCCCTCAATCCGCCTAATTGGTCGGTACCTATATTATTTATTTGATTTTTGACGGTACTTCGTCGGCACTCTCAGGATTTTTAATTCCCAAGATATTTTTATTTTTATTGACGGATATTTCTACGTCGGCGTTCTCAGGAGTTTTAATTCCCAAGACATTTGTATTTTTTTTGACGGATATTTCTACGTCGGCGTTCTCGGGATTTTTTGTTCCCAAGATATTTGTATTTTTGTTGACGGATATTTCTACGTCGGCGTTCTCGGGATTTTTAATTCCCAAGCTTTTCTCACTGAAAATTCAAATTGAAAATTCAACAAATAATGAATCTGTGTTTTCGCTACCATTATCATCAAAATACTTTTTTATAATAAATTCTTTTAACGCAAGAATATTATTTTCTTCAATTAAACGTATTTCATTTTTCTCCTCATTATCATAATATTTTAACTTCTCCTGTTTCCCATTATATTCCAAGATTCCCTTATCTATATTTATTATAGTTCCAATTTTTCTTAATAAATTGAATCCAATTAGAATATCAGATTCTAAACCTTCGATTCCATAAAATAATTGTTTTGTTTCAAATATATTTATAATATGATAATACCTAATAATTGAGTAGCCATGAACTGTTGTTACCTTTTTGTATATTGGTAGCTCGTTTCTATTTTCAAAAATTCCCCTTTTTATGTAACAAGCAGTGGCTCCTGTATCTATTAAAACTTTTAGCTGCTTCTTGGTTTTTCGATCTATCCTATTTAAATAAGGCATTCCTCTGTAGGGGTCTGGTTTAAAAAATGGTCTTCATTAATATTATTTAATCTGGTTACTTTATTTGCTGGCTGACTTTCTGTTCCATCTGATTCCCTTGTTTGAGCTTGAGTTTGCTCTCTATTTTGATTTGTGTTATAGAAATGTGAACGATTTTTATTTTGATGATAATTATTATTTTATCTACCTTGATTATCGTTTGCCTGCCAATTATTATATCTTCCCTGGTTACTATTTGACTTCCAATTTTGGCTCCGGCTGTGGCTACACTGCCTGCAGAAAAATTTGGTGCTGAACCTCCGGTTGCCATTGTTAGATTTAATTCACAAAAGCTATTTATTAAATCTTCCAGAATTATTCTTTAAATTTTTTTGTTAAATCGCGAATTTTACTTTTTGCAATATATAAATCTTATATTATTTTTCTCAAATTCACAGATCTTAAATTATAGTCTTTAATTTTTTTATTATTATACCCTTGCAGAGGGTATTGTAATTTTGTCCAAAAGTGTGCAACGCAGTGAAGGAGACATCTCCGACCCTATAAAGTATATATATTCTTGATCAGGATCACCTCCTGAGTTGATATGAGCATGTCCGTCTGTCCGTCTGTCTGTCCGTCTGTCTGTCTGTTTCTACGCGAACTAGTCTCTCAGTTTTGAAGCTATTGTCTTGAAACTTTGCACACAGCCTTCTTTTCTTTGCACGCAGTATATAAGTCGGAACGGCCCGGATCGGCCGACTATATCCTATAGCTGCCAAATTTGACATGAGAGCTATTTTTGGCAAAACATTACGACATGCCAAATTTCATAATGATCGGCCGACTATATCCCATAGCTGCCATATAACTGAACGATCGGAAATGGTATTTGGTAGAAATATCAACTTTTGTGTTTTTGAAGATAGAAGCTTGGCAATTTTTTTTTGATTTTTTATTTTAGTAAATTGGTTTTATTATGATGTAATCATAAGGATCGGCCAACTATATCCGATGTTTGCAATATATATCCGGTTTTAACTGAAAGGGTATTTAAACTTCGTCTCCGCCCGAAATTAGCTTTCCTTTCTTGTTTTAAATTAATTCCTCACGATATTGTCCCGTTGGGGTCTTCCTTCTGTGTGGTTTGTGGTTGATAGTTGATAAATGGATAGAGAATGTCCTGTCTTCCTTCCTTGGTTTTTTTTTTTGTTGGAGCGAGTTGTGGTTTTTATTTGAGAATGTCCTGCCTTCCTTCCCTGGTTTTTCTTGTTGGAAATGTCGTTTTATTTGTTTTTGTTGTTCTTGTTTGTTTTTTTTTTGTGCGTTGATTTTTTTAGTTTTTGTGTTCTTGTAATTGTTTGGTTTAAAATTTCGATCCACCTTTGTTTTAATTCACTCTTTATGGATTATTTCATTAATTAATTTCCATTTTCTTTATTGTTAACGATCACTCTCACTTGGTAGTGTCGTTTGGTGGATGTTTTAATTTTTCCACTAAAAATGTTGAGTTGTTGACCGCGCGAGTTCCGTTTATGTTTAACTTATTTTTCATTAAACAATTTTTTGGAGCTTTATGTGACGCGGCCCCACGTTGGGCGCCAGTTAAATTATTTGTAGTTCGGTGAATTAAAAAAATGTAAATTTTATTTTTTAATTACACAACTTGGTGTTAAACCTTTATTTATTAAACGTAACAATTACAGGACACTTTTGGTTTCTCTTAAATATTTTTTGTCAACCGTTCGCGGTCTTGGTCCAAAAGGGACTGAATTCTTAATTCTAAATCTGATCCAAAGAACCTCGGCCATTAGTTGTGTTTAGATTAGAGGCTTAAGATGAAACTGTCGCATCTTATTGTGAAATTCGATTAAGCTGATCGATGCAATTTGGTGGGTACTTGAGATGCAAAAGGCGTAATTGATTGGGCTTCGGAGGGAAGCTGATGTTTACTTTTGATTTTGATTTGTTTATGGGGAACCGAGATCGGACCTCAGAGCCAAAGACAAAGCAGAAGGCAAATGCAGAGTTTGAAAATATTGTTTATAAAATTCATAAGTGGAAAGCCATAAGTGGCCTGGATTTATGGGTTGGATAATTGAGCCAAAGATCAAGACAAAGGCAAATGCAGAGATTGAAAATATTGTTTATAAAAGCCTTACACATACACATACACATACACATACACATACACATACACATACACATACACATACACATACTCATACACATACACATACACATACACATACACATACACATACACATACACATACACATACACATACACATACACATACACATACACATACACATACACATACACATACACATACACATACACATACACATAC